>CAMZMU010000091.1:27529284-27644076 GCA_947311845.1 Poa pratensis | reverse complement strand
CCCCCCCCCCCCCCCCCCCCCCCCCCCCCCCAACTTGATAATCTTGTCCATTATCACTACACAATTTAGATCGCTATCCGCCGGGGGTTGCCAAGTCCTATGCCTTAAGCCCTTAACTAGTTTGATAAATTGTAACTACAATTCATATCCTTGTCCATTATCACTACACAATTAGGGTCTTGTCCATGACTACGACTTGAGTGAGGATCTCGGATCTCAACCAAAACTGATTAGGGAGATTCCTATGAAAGATTGGTGGGTTGATGTGAAATGTATGCATATCTTCAAAGCAATGATTCAAATCCTTATTCTTGTTGGTAAAAGGGGGGAATTTATTTTGGAACGAAAGAAACGCAAGGACTTTTTTTGAATGAAAGAAACGCAAGGATTTTCAGACACATGTCATATTCTTATTGTTACATCCATTTGAACATGGAACATCAAGCATCGTCGTGGACAAGAATGCAAAGCCAAGGATTTAGCCGGTGGATAAAGCCGACTTCCATGTCTAGAACCCTTATGTTTTCTGAATTTAACACACTGATCCCTGAATGTTTTTTAGGTTAATCCTGAAATTTATAGTACTAAGATGTCATGTCATTGCTATGGCCCCTGGGCACCGCCCCTATTTTCTTTATAGGTAACTAAAGAGAGCACTCTTCTAGCCTCTGCATTTCACACGACCCCATATTTGGCAATGTTAATAGCATTGTCACTTTCTCCCCGCATCATCCTCATATAACAAACTGCAGGGAACACACAAATTTGAACATGCATTGACCACCACTAATTGCCGCCCCAACTTGATAATCTTGGGATAAATGTGTCTCAAGAATTTTAATTAGTACCTGATTAACTAGTACCACCTAAAAGAGCATCATCCCGACTTGTCCACCTCCGTTCCATACTAGTTTAAACGAACCAACTACGTCAGCCTGCACTTTGCACTTTTCTTCTCGCCCTCCCCTCTATATTATCACACACCACCAAGCCCTAGCTTAACCAGATCACGCAACTATCATAGTAGCTTGCAGGCAGCTAACTAGCAGTTCGGGGAAAGAGATGGCGAGGGTGCACTCTTCACCGTTGTGGTCTTCGTCGTCGCCAACAGCGGCGGCGGCGGCATGTAAAGGCGAGAGTAGGAAGGTGTTCACTCTGTGGTTGAAGTCGCTGGTGCTCAACGGGCGGGGCTGCACCGTGTACGACTCCGACGGCCTCATCGTCTACCGCGTCGACAACTACGACTCCAGGTGCAGCGACAACATCTGCCTCATGGACCTCCGCGGCAACATCATCTAAACATACACAAAAAGGTAGGGGGCTAGAAAAGAAAGCTAGAAGTATGCAAGCTGATGCAGAAGCTCGCGTTTCTTTTATGTAATTATACTGATCATGGTATAATCTGATTGTGGATGCAGAAGCTCGCCTTTGGCAAGTGGGAAGGGTACAAGTGGAGCGGCCGGAAGCAGGACCGAAGGGCGTGGTTCAAGGTGGCGCGGCCGTGCAGCGGAATCTTCCAGCGGAGCCGCCGCCCGTCGTCGTCGCCGTGCGAGTTCGAGAGCGACGCCGGCCGCGCCATGCGGTACAGGATCGACGACGACGGCGGGTGCCGCACCGGGAAGCGGGCGTGCTGCAGGATCGTCGACACGGCACCGGGCTCGTGGTGGCGGAGGTGAAGAGGAAGGTGACGGCGGGCGGGGTGGCGCTGGGGGAGGACGTGCTCGCCCTGGTGGTGGAGCCCGACGTGGACCACTCGCTCATCATGGGGCTCGTTCTCGTTTACGGGCTAATGAATCACACCATGTGAAGACAAAAAGAAGAATAGAAACTGTTCTTTCTTCGTCTGAGCTACCGTGACTGCACGAGTTCGTAGTGTGTGCCTACCCATAACAGATGGGGCCTAGCTTACGATTAATTTTGATGCCAGTGTGCAGCACTGAACTTTTTTTTTTTGCCAAATTTGCAACGAACTAATGCCTCATGTGGTCTCTCAAAAACTATTTCACAATATGTACCCACAGCTAGACACGAGCATAGACGGTTCCAAATAGTTGTGCAGGTTCGCACCAACCAAATCTAGCGCCTAAGAACATCTCCACCAGCACCCGCTAAATTTGTGTCCGATATCCCAAATTATGATCTCTTTAGGGTGGGAGTGCCGGACACATGACCGTTCACGGGGGGGGTGCCGGAGACATGTCCGGTTAAAATTGGAGGAGTGCTCCCAGCAGCTATCAACCTTTCCCAATTTGGGAACATGAGCGAAAAAGGGGATGACTCATCTCCCTTTTCGAAACCCATGGGAGTACGTTAGAAAGATGTCTTGAAAATCGATGTTCAAAAGCCGTATCCATGACAATGATTCTGCCTTAATTATGAGGCTATCTAATGGGGCGCATCTCCCCCAGCTTCTATGGTTTAGGAATGCATGATTGAAACATCCAAGAGAACTAAACTTAAGGAAGAATTCTTAAATGAGCTCTTACTGTTCCCAAGGACTAGCAAAATCAAAATAGCGAAATTCTTGGGTCATCTCAATGGGTTCTGAAACCACACGTTTATCTAGATCATCATAGCGTACTTCCACATATCCACTCAGAGGACAGTCGTTTCGCAATGGATGACCCTCGAAACCATAATCTGTTGATATACGGCGTAAATCCCCCAAACAGACAGGACAAGTGCCGGATAATGTGATTTTCTATGAATTTTATTTTTGTAACCAGTGTTTAGCTGGTGAAAACATAAAGGGTACGGTATGGCCATACCTGGCCATAAAATATGGTGTGAGTGGATCTCTTGGCATATGCAGGCCACTCGATCCACTTAGGGATCTTATGTGGCCACATAGCACTAACACACGGCATGTGCATAGCCACAGAGGATCCCGGGAGTGGATAGCTGGCAAGCATCTACTCGACTGTGGCCAAATAAATAAATAAAGCATAACACACAGACACGCCTAGCCACATAAAATCCTCGCCGTTGATCGCTTGTCCGCCTCACTACACGTTAGAGTGCTTGGCATGTGGGTCAGCCCTACTAGGAGCGTGCCTGGATATTGTCCGGCACCCCCGAGAGACCCTCCAAATTTTGGGGTGGTTCGGTAGTGTCGGACATATTTGGGCTCGGCCCAGACACTTGGGGATGCCACTGCGAGCGATTTTTGCGTCCGAAGCCCATTAAGGCTTTGGGTCAGGGTGGGAATGGGCCGGGTCGACTCGTCGGGTCTCTGGCCCGACCCAAAAAACAAGGCAGATGGGTTAGTCGGGTCGGCCTTATACAAAAATTGGACCAGTAGAGCCGGCACCGACTGACCCATTGGGTCAGCAGGGCCGCCCCACCTCTCAGTACCGGCTCCATCGGTATAACTCGACTAGCTTTAATTTACCAGTTTCATGGCGGATCCAACTTTGGCAAGTATTGTCGGCATGTAGCGTCTCTTTTGCTATACACGTACTGGAAATCTGGAATTGGATCAAAGCTTATACATGTACTGGAATAGGAGATATGGCTCACCAAATCCATCTTGCTAGCTTAGCTTATACGACAACTAGCGATCTGCTAATTTAGTATACTAATTAGCTGAAACATCAACTAGCTAACATTAATTTGTACACGTACTGGAATCCATTAACCCAATCTTCCTTTATAAACCGGACGTGCAAGGAGCTGAAATTGTATATTGTGGTTCATTTGTAAACTTTAATTATTTCAATCACTAGTTAGTGGGCACGTGCAACGCACGATCTTAATCTTAACAATATTTTTCACGGTTAATTATGCTCTCATTTGACGCAAACAAAACTCCTCATGAATCATCATAATGACCGTCCCTATTATATTCGCCAACGCAACGATAAAAAATATTATTTTTAATATATTTTGCTAATTTTCAAGACCGATGACAAATGTTCCTACCAACCTGCTGATCAATTGGTATTTAGCACACATATTTCCACAACTTTCAAATAAAAAGGTAACTGCATCCCAAAACCATCATTGCGAAAATGATATAAAAATTTACCAGATCAATGAAGAAGTATATGGAGAGATAGTTTAAGAGATTGATGAACAGACATGTTTGTCCTGAAGAATAACGATGGCAGCCAACATATATATCCAAGCTTTATAGGATGAAGATATACATTAGCTCTGTGAAAAACAACTTGATGTCTCTAGTGATAGGGGAACAAATTCAAATAGGTATAAAATTATGAACTACCACATTATAAAGCGGATATTACTTGTAAGTTGTGACTGATAGAAAATATCAGTTGAGGTGAATTAGCATAAGCATTCTCAACCAAATGCACATAGAAGTATAGAGAGCAGAATGCTAATCGGCGTATACATAGTACAATTGCTCCAGGTTGCAGAAATTGAAGGTTGACCACAAGACATCTGGTGGACAAAGAAGAAAATTGTGTTAACGATGTTGGCCTAAAATAGAGTGCTTCGGCATTGCAATCCAAAATACTTCTAATCCATTCTGATTTTCGATATTCTGTATATTTATGTATATAATTCCAGCAGAGTTACAACAGATGTTGCAAAATCAAAGAAATCAAAACATGCAAGCATATATAAATAATAAAAGACGATGCTCCTTTACTCCTTTGGCATAGTTTGACGTTCGTACTTGCTCACTTGATCATCCTCGGGTGTCACTTAACCATCATTGTTTAGCAAAACATGCAAAATGACTATAATACTACTACATTGGCAATCTTCCAAGTGTATATGTTCTAGGTGATTCCCTGACTGAAAAATCTTAGAAAATCACTCGATCTAAATCGCAGCATGTCTGACCAAATCACACTAACAATACCAAGCACGCTTACCCTTCTGAGACGTAAAGAGATTGAGGGGATCAGGGGAACGGGGATAAGAGTCAGTTACCTGTGATGAAACCGGGAGGACGGCGGGTGGTTGACTACCAGATGCCGCATGATCTTCTCCAACGCTGCAGCACCTCAGATGCCCCCTTCAGCCCGTGTTGATTCCCGCGAAGTACAGCTCCAGCTGCTCCTTTTTCTCTCGTTTCCAACAGCAGCATCCATCCAGCTAGCTACACCTGCACGTGAGGTATAGCAGCGGACAGGGGCCACCGACGGGCTGGGTGTCGAGGTGCTGGCGAGGGCCGCGGCTAGGAGGTACCGCGCCAGAGTGGGAGCGCTCGGCGGCAGCGCGTTGGAGAGGGAGGGCGGCGCCGGGCGCGCTATCCAGGGATGGCCGGCGGCGTGGTGTGGATGGTGGGCATGGCGCCGCCCAACGCCGATTTGACGACGGCAGGAGCGAGGTCCTTGGCCCGTTGGCCGCACTCCCGAGCGACGAACAAACGACGAAAACGAAAAGAAACAGTATATTTTTTTAGCGGTGGCAATGCTCGTAATTAACACGAAAACGAAAATGTGTGTTGAGTTGTCAAACATTGGAGCAATCTGAACCGTTGATCAAATATTGAACGGTTGTGATTTAATGTATACCGAACCTGTTTGCTCTTTTAATAATAGTATAGATGCATGTTTAGGTCATAATTTTGTTTTCATTGTAATAATATATTTTTGAGAATATTCTATGTGTAAACACAACCAAATATTGTATAGAAAATAAATTTTGGGTCGACCCGAAATACCCATCGGATCGGCGAGGTCATTGACTTTTTTGAATTGGGTTGACCTGTGGCCTCTCAAATTGGCCTCGAGGCCAACGGGGTGGGTCCAAGGCAAAGGTCCGGACCGGCCCATTCCCACCCTGAGCTTTGGGGGTAGCATCTGAGTTCCAAAATGTATTTTTTGAACAAAACGGGCAACATTGCCTCATTTTATTAAAAAAGTAGGAGGGAATTGACCGGTTCATTAGCGGGGAACCGGCCGAAAACCGTTACAAGTGCACCAATGTAGTCATGGAACAGCACATTGGGCAGACCCGACCAACCTGGCTACCCACATGAAACACACATGCCGCCGAGGAGAAAGAACATCATCAAGGCCGTCATCGAGCGTCATCGTCGTCACTCCTCCCCGAGCAAGCGATTCTGACTTCGCCTTCGACGACCACCGACGAAGCCCTCGCCGCAGCCGACGCAGAAAACCATGTCGGCCTATGCCAAACAGTCAACCCAAAGCGTCGAGGAAGAGGCAGCTCCGACTTCGACGAAGAGCTTCACCGGAGAAAGTTGCACACCTTGCACCCACGAAATCCGCGAGGCCACTGTAGAAAAAGTGGCAACGTTGCCAGCCTGCCCGCCCAGAGACACGCAGCTCCGACTTCACAACTTCACAGCGGGACGTAGCACGGATTGTCGGTGACGAAGGACATGCCGCGACTCGGCTCCGCTCACCACTGTCATCGTTGCCACACAACTCGCAACGCGAACCACTCGAGCCAACTTCGCCCACCGGGACAGCTACCGGCCGCAAAGCTGTGTGCAGCCAGCCCATCGGAAGCGCACATGGGAGCAAGTTCTTCAAGGCGACGCCCCAAAGAGGGAAAGCAACGTCGAGGACGACGCTCGTCGCCCGACCCAGACGGGTCAAGGCTTTCACCCGAATAGCTTGCTCGAGGAAGGAAATGTCGAAGAAGACTCCACGATGGCGCCTCCAAGGAGGAGAGCGATGCCCGCAGGCGGCGCCGCCATCGGCCGGCAAAAGCCGGGCAGATCATTTGCTCGGAGCTTCTGGACATTGACCTCACGCCACCGGCCGCCGCCGGCGCACGCCACCACTGAGCTGCACACCTGAAACGCGGTGCCAGCGTCAACACCACGCTGGGCCATCCGTCAACCACGGGACCGAGATCTGGCCTCCCAGATCCGGCGAACTTCTACAGCACGCGGCCGCCACGGGGACCGACGCTCCGGCCGCCGCCGGCAAGCATCACCACCAGAAACCTGAGGGGCGGGCCGCCACCCCACCACGACAGGTCGAACGAGCCGCCGAAGAACCGTTGCTCGTCGCCGCCGCTGTCCAGCAGCCCGGGGCCGAAGCCGCCGTGCCCCAGGAGCAGCACCGTCCTGGCCATGTCCCCCACCGCGCGCCGGGCAGAAGGCCCGAGCCTCCCCACCGCCGCCGACCGGGGCCGCCACCCCGGGATCCAGCTCCGCCGCCGAGAGAGACAGCCGGAGGCCCTCCTCCCCTTTTGGGAACGAGGGCCGCCGCCACCGCGGTCCTAGCCGGCGGCAGTGGGAGGTGGTGGGAAGAGCTCCTCCGGCGGCTAGGGTTTGGGCTCTCCCGGGCCGCCAGAGGAGGCGACACGGGAGTCGGGGGGGGGGGGGGGGGGGGGGGGGGGGGTGTGTGTAGTTCCAAAATGTATTAGCAGATGGAGCCTAGCTTACGATTAATTTTCATGCCAGTGTGAGTTTATTTAACCAAATCTGGCCCTGATCAAACTAATGCCTCCTCTAGCCCTAGGAAAACTATCTCAATACCTGACCCTCGGTTTGGCGCCGATACGGACAGCACCGAAGATGTCAGCGGCTAACCAAATCCAGCACCGAACCCATGGAGCGTCGTTCGAAATGTCTTGTCACCGACCTGCACAACTATGGCGCCGTCTGTACTGAGTTGGGGGCTATACCCAAGTAGTTTTCCGAGGGGACCAGGTGAGCCATTTTTTTTTTGAGAAAAACAACTTTATATTAATCAAATAACAGAAAGCCATTGGTTTAACCTACGGGCAGATTTTGCAAAAAAATAAAATAACAGAATGGGCCTGGTTTACAATTAAAGTTTGATGCGATGAAAAGGTTAAGCACCTAGGCCAGCAAAGGAGGTCTAACAAACAAACAAGATCAACGTGGATTTATCCATTAGTTCAATCTTAGGATCAACAGCGTGACCTACCTGTCGTTCTGCATAATTTACTTCAAAATTCAATTGATGTGTCTTTGCGATTTATAAATTCTAAATGTTGAAACAGGGCCACCACCCTTTCGTCAACAGACCATGTAGTAGACATGACCATCACTGAGGAATATACAGCATCCATGTCTTGATTAAATGAGTTTGCACTGACCGCAATCACAAAATTAACCGACTGTGCTGATGCTGAGGCAGGCTACATACAGGCTTGACAGTTCCATTGTCTGGAATGGATGGGAGAGAAGGGTGGGGCCAAATCGGCCCTATGCTACTATTTCGTTGAAACTTCGAACTGACATCAATAAAGATTGAAACTAATAAACTCGATGATCGCCTATCAACCGGGGACGACAAGAGAGCTATTCATTTGTCTATCTTGGTCGCTTCATGCTAATTCTTCTGATGTATGTACACAGACTACACATAAGCTACATGAAGTAGCTTAGAGGTGTCTTCTTCCTAGATCCGCCTTCGCCATAGAGGTCGTTCCATTGAATAAGCTCGTTCATATTTATCGAATCGGATGATATACTTGCACATACCTATAAACGAGGCAAGTTATGTTAGAATCGCACTACAACAACCTGAAGATGTTCTAGTACCCTAGAAGAAGAAAATAATCTGTTTCTCTAATGCGAACCCAGAACATATCAATACTGGCATTACATACTCTCTAATCTTGAAACTAAGCCCACAAGCACTCTAGTCAGCAGTTGCTATATATTGGAATCAAATCTACTTGTGTAATTGAATCTGAGTTGCATTAAAAAAATGCTCCCTTCTTTTCCTTTTTTAGTCGGGGTAAGAAATACATCAAAACAGCAGTAAGATTTACCTGCTCATGTGCATGCTTGAAATCACTCAAATTTAGGGAACGGACATCACTGCTAGAATACTTAGGAGGCAATGATTTGTTTTCTGATTCTGCTAACAATCTCTCCTGCAAGTAGACACAAATTGATAAATTGGAGGTCTGATGTAGCCTTAGCAAGGACAGTCATAAATCATATTAAAATACTAATGATTTGGTCAACGCATGATTTGGTAATTGAAACTATGTTACCGTTCTTCTGTGGAACAAGAAAAGAGATTCTACAGCATTGATTAAATTACATCCACTGAGTGAAATCACAAGATATGAGACTATTCATCAGTGGTATTGAGTATTGACAGAACACAATAAGGATTAGTACAACAAATCAAGAAATAAAACTAACCTTCTTCTCCTTTTCCAGGATTTCCCTTATGGGACGATGTGCAGCAGTAACACACAGATTCTAGGGGAAAAATAAAGTTGTCAACAAAAAGAATATAAAAATTATCTGTTTAAAAAGAAAATCAAATAAAAATAAAATACCTTCAGATCACTGCCTGAGTACCCCTCAGTCAAGTTGGCCAGTGCTTCCAGATCTACATCGTCTGCCAAATCTTCTTTGGAAAGTATTACACTAAGAATCTTTTTCCTATTGGCTGCTTCTGGTAAATTCACCATCAATCTAAACAACAGTTTCCCAAGCGTTATTCTGGTTGGTATGCCGTGCCAGCATTTGCATTGATTTGTTGAAATATAGACCTTAAAGATGTATAACCATTACCTCCTTGGGAGCCTCCTAATGACAGCCTCATCAAGATCAAATGGCCTATTGGTGGCAGCAAGTACCAACACGCGTTCTTTATCTTTTGTTCTCAGACCATCCCAGTTCACCATAAATTCATTTTTCATCTTACGCATGGCTTCATGTTCCCCAGGGTTCTCACGTCTACCCAGCATGCCGTCAACCTACAAAACAGGGGGCATGGCAAGTTCTCCAATGTAAGCCAAACTAGTTTCATGCTAGCTTGTTGAAGCATAATCATATCATCAAAAACGATGGAAGAAATTTAACTGACCTCATCCACAAAAATGACGCTAGGAGAAATTTTGCTTGCAAGTGAAAATACAGCTTTCACATATTTTTCTCCCTCGCCAAACCACTGTTACAATTACAGGTAAGAAAATGTTGCACTTAAAAGGAGAGCAATCTGGATGAGTGTGTCTGTTATGGGAAAACCTTTGAGGCAATGCTTGACATTGATATGTTGATGAAGTTAGCACCAGCCTCTGTTGCAACAGCTTTAGCAAGCATGGTCTTCCCCGTACCAGGTGGACCAAAAAGTAATATTCCCTTACATGGCTGGTGCAAATGGAACCATAAGAATAATATTTGAACACAGAGCAAGTTAAGAAATGAATGTATAAAAAAACCAATATGATACCAGCAGCGATATTCCTTTATACAGTTTGATGGGATTCTTGTTGCTTTTTTCAATTAAATTTGGGAATGCATGATACTAACTAGAAACTACAAACATGAAAATAAAATCTATTACAGTATATACAAAGTGCTCACAAAGGTATCACACATAAAGTCAAAATAACAAAAAATACTAGAAAGCACAAGTATTATAGAGATAACGGACAAACCATAGCTGGACAGCATTACGATTTTTACAGAACCACTCAACACGGATAGGCAATAGATGCAGAAAGGAAGATCTTACTTGAAAAGAAAAATGGCAAAACAAGGAGACATCGTTACAGGTGAAAACAGATGACGCACGGAAGGAACATGCGGAGTAACTTAGAGAGAATAGCAAACAAAAATTATGATGCTTTGAGAATGTATTCTACCTTCATAAGTTGTCCCTTGGAGAACAACTCTGGCCTTTGCAATGGAAGCATCACTAATTCCTTCAAAGTGTCCTTGATATTCTCTAGTGCTCCAATGTCATCAAAGGAAACACCTATCTCATCTGGAGGGATAACATCACTGAGAAGCCTTTTTTCAAAGTCATTCTCCGTGGCAACATCCTAACGATGACATAAGATGTACGTAAGTCATAGTCACTAAGGCACCATTGAGATAATAATGCTCAGAGCCCCATATACTACTCTCTCCGTTCCTAAATGTAAGCCTTTTTAGCATTTTCTGAGAAAATGCTAAAAAGGCTTACATTTAGGAACGTAGGGAGTACTTTATTACTATTCTTACTCGTGGCTTAGTATCAATTTTAAAGGTGAAAGTGAAGTTCAGCCTGGCTTATTTGCAGGCTTCAACAAAAAAATTGGGCCAGGCTGCACATGGCCATGTCTAGTCATATAGATGAGGTGATCTCTACCATTAAAAAGACAAAACTCACCTTGAGTGATTTCTTAGTGCTCTTTTTCTTATGGTCATTTTGCATGCTTTCAGACAAATCAACCCCATGCTGAAGGCTGAAATATAACAGTTTTCGTAAAATAAACATCAGATGACCAGAAAGAACTTTCTGGCACAACTTTGTGAAGTGCACAAGGTTACAGAAAAAACCTTTCACCAGAGAGAGCAAGTAACACATCATTTTCAGGAGTTGGAGCAGTAGAATTCATAACTTCATGACTCAAAGCATAACCGACTATTTTATCGACACCTGTAAGCAAACATAGTAGACATGTGATGATGCTACATGGGCTAACTTATACATGATAGAAACATCATGTAGGACTTTACTCACATTCGTTTGTAAGAGTTCGATCTTTAACACATAGTGTTGTCTCTACATCAGCACATTCCAGACCATGGCGAGTTAGGAACTGCATCCAATTGCAAAAGAGATTAGCAAAACTACGAGGTATTAAGTAAAACATACAAAATGGCAGACAACTTATTATCACTTACAGACTGAACTTTTGAAATGTTAGCCTTTGCCTTTAGAATTTCGACATCACGGTCTAATAGCTGTTTCCACTGTGAGAGTTCCATGTCATCCTGTAGCATGAATTCAGAGTTGAGACAAGGAGAGCACACTGCCAAGTAGATATCATTCCTGAATAATACAAATGACACACCTGTGGTGGCTGTATTGTCACTTTACTGGGGAAAAGTTTAGTGACATGCTTCGCAGTCTTCACCGCCTCTTTGTTTTTATCATTCACCCGTCCAAAGTTATCCTGCATGGGCATACATCAGACTGTAAGAACAAAAAGTGTAGTGTAATCAAAGCAGTGCAATTTATGACAAAACCCACAATTTAATATATCAAAGGGGTCCCAGTAAGAAAAATAATACAGGGGGCAGGATAATAAGCAATAAAAATACAATCAGGAATGTCTTTTTCAGTATATAAAGCTGAAAATGTGGTGTAGTGGTGTAGACGTGTAGTAAGGAGTCCCTACACAATCATGGCAATAAGTAGGGAAAATCACCATCTTCTGCATCTACTTCCCATTTTCAAAGCAAAAAAATCCCTGGTACTTTCTACAAAATCTCCAAATTTAATGTATAGCAACCAGATGAACCTCGCCAAAATCTGAATATAAGGGACTACAGTAGTAGAAGGACAAGTGCCTTAATGTGAGCAAACTTGAAGTTGCAAGCTACTTTCAGCAAAGCCAGAAAATGCACCTGGAACGCAAGATCAAATATTGCTGATTGGTTGTATGGGAACTTTGAAAGGAAAGGAGACCCGTTGTTTAGCTGCATATAGAAACATCTTCTTTGTTAGCTAAATGTAAGTAAATGGATACTTAAGGATTTGGATATAGATATTTGTTACAATAAGTACCTTGTCTTTCCGAGTGTCTGTCTGGGTCTGTGACCCAATAATAAAAACACCCGCTGGAAAATTTTCGAGCTTACTTTTTAGACCATGGTATGAGTAACTGTTTCCACACACTTTCTCAGCATCCTTCAGAAATAGGATAAGAGGACCATGCTCCCTTTCTTCAGAAACAAACTGCAGAAAATCCCAGTAAGTAATATGAAAAGAACACAAATATTGACCAAATAAGGATGAGAAAACTGTACAAACCTCAAACATTACATCAAATGGCCGTTTAGCTCTAACTTCCCATCCTGGACCATCGAGGCACAGAGAATCAACTGGAAAACAAATGAACATAAATCAGCCGTTACCAAAATTAACAATACAGCAATAAAGGGCAAAAGTCAATCTAGTTAAAAAAATATTAAGTATATAAGAACAATAGAGGGAAGAAAAAAAACCTGAACAGAAGAAACCATGATCAACCTCACAACTGCCTCCAAGATCAATGCCACCGGGAATCGGTTCGTCGAATCTGACTCCAATTTTTGAGGATCCATTTTCCTCAAAAGGAAGTCGCACTTCACCCTGTGAACCATAATCTGGAGCTCTGCAGATTGTATAAATGAGTGCAAATCATTAATGTATGTAAGTGCAAATGGCAACACCAAGAGAGGTCATTTAAAAACAATGGGATAGAATACTAAACTAATAGTTAGTACTCCCTCCATTTCTCAAAACAAGGCGTGCAAGTTTCCCAAAATTCAACTTTGATCAAGAATTAGTTCACGTTAAAAAAGTTTCAAATAGTATAATTTTATGGCACATAACTCACATTTTACTGTTAAAATGTTTGGCCAAAGTTAATTTTAAAAAGTGTGCGCCTTATTTTGAGAAACGGAGGGGGTAATTCAGAAAAGCCATATAGTACAGCGACCACCACTCATCATCACATATGAGACCAATAAGCAGAAACTCAAACCAGCCTGATTCTTTTGTTCAATAAAAATGTGAGGGGTGATTTCTCATGATTCTTACATCAGATCTACTTTTCCATATAGCCTGTTTGGAACATAAGAATTCCATGTAAAAGGAAACATATAATCTCACTGGATGAGCAGTTTCCTACAAAATTCATATGAGAATCCTACATTCCAAACTGGGTTAAATCATCCATCTTTAGCAACTCAGGTCCATCATATTCATATGTTTCACAATAGGTTTGCCACATTTGCACGATACAGATAACTTTCCGTCTGTAGACCCTCCTACTACTCAGAACTGCTATACCACAAGAAGGTACTCCAAGTAATCAATATAAAAAATACATCAAAAAAATCCTGGAACATTCACATGTGGTGCAGGGGGATGCACATTAAAAAACTTAAGGCATGGTCCACACCTTTGTCCCTCAAGGATCATTGTTGATTGCAAAGAACCAATGTATCTCACCCTATCACCTGAACAAAACATCGGAAAAATATTAATGGTATATCAGGTGGTTCCATTACCGTAATAAAATACTGCATTAAAGAAACAAATACTACAACCTCCTAGAATTTGTAATACAAAGAACAAGTACAAGGCCACCATACTCGTTTGACAGTCACTTACTACATCTAGACTTGAATAGTAGCCAAAAGCCTAAAATAGTGACTGTCGCAATCCAGTGTTCATACCGAGGGCATGACCACCTTACCTTTTTTGTATGAGCCTGATTCGTTTGACTTTGACAATTGTCCCTGAAAGATGAAATGTAGTACAGTTCCAAATCATTTGAATTCAACAAATACCAAAGAAAAAAGAGACAAGATGATCTAGATTGTTTAGTACTTGTAGAGAGTAGTCAGAAAAATCCTGCTTGGTTTCTCCTTTTACACACAATTCCTATGTAACCGTTTAAGCAAACATACACATACAGCAGTGGAGTATTACACAAGAACCAGATACCAGCTAGATCTGATTTACATCTTAATGTTCATTTACGGTGAAATTAACTAATGCTACAGCTTTTGGATGTATTTCTAAACAGTAGCAATACTGTGAGTTTACCACAATTCTGTGGTACAGCTTGTTTATAATATTCAAACTCTATAAAAGAAAACAGTTCAAGCTTTCAGAACATACTAGCAGCATTGCACAAAATATTGAAGTCTAATAGCATAAGCATATCTCTCATCTCAGAAAAAGAAACATATTCTCTCAGATATACTGGTTGTGTTTTCTTTAAGAATAGCTGTGGTGGCTCTGGTCAACGACTGCAAGAGAATAAGCATTGTTGCTATGGTTAAGAGGCTTACACCCAACAGCATCGACGAATCTACAATGAGCAGCTTAGCATCAAAGTGTTTGGTCAGAGCCTTCACTAATGTTTCTTGGTATATCTCAGACCCTACAAAAAAAAGTAAATTGTTTATAGTCAACACTACAAGCACTAACTGCAATATCCGTAATGTCATTGAGTAGATACCTGCTGGACCAGATAATAGTACTCGTTGAGAAATGAAAGATATCTTTTTTGTCCACTTTGCGGCTTCCTTGCAACATAAATTTACATGTGCTGGTGTCAGGAGAGAACTTTTGGTACTCTCACTGCAAGGATGAGAAGGTATTAAAGATAGTTCTTAACCACCAAAAAGACCAATCAATTAACTGAGAAGAAAGCAGGTTGCATTTGAGTTGTCAGTACCCACTAGTTACTACAGATGAAATAAATTAGAATATTACATCCCTTAGGTTGCTACTCATAAAACAAATCACACGACTCAAAGCCCCAGCGATGGTGATGCAAAAGCTTAGCCTGTGTGACTCGTTCATACGCTTGATACCGTTGGTGCCACTTTCAGGTAACTTTATACTAATTTTGGTGTCAAACAAGACCACCAACTCAGCCGTTTGCAGCAGGTCTAATAGGTCACATCAGGAGGGAGGAGGAGATCAATGCACCGCCCTCAACGATTAAAATATATAGGAGTGAAGATTAGTATATTACATGGTCTTGCAGTATGACCAACATTCTGTCTACCTTCATGTCAAAGCTTACTAGCTAGGAGTAAAAACTATTGACTTCAGAAACGAGAACTATAGAAGTTTTTGCAATTATTTTCCCAGCGTTTTATAAGGATGATCTGGAGAGCTGCAAATGAGGTGGGGTTTGTGAAAGCAAACAAATAACGGACAAATTTTGGATAACAATATCCTTTTTGAGCGCTTGGTACAGCTGAGTTATAGTTAAGACATGTGAACGTAAGACAATAACAGGATGGAACCACTAAATCTGGAGTTGTGCCGTTGCAACCGAAACCTTACGATATTACAAAACTAAGAAATTGGGGACAAATCATCCCTCTAGAGATTATTTAGATTGTTTTTAGTTATTATCTGAAGCACGAAATGAATATTGTAAGCTCTTAAAATCAAGGATAATATGTGACGCGCTGTACGAACAACATATGAAGTTAAGGAATAGTACTTTATCTAACTGCGACTCTGATGCCACTGAGAGTAATGCAGTCAGCAAAAGCAAACAATTCTACATCTCTAGATAAGCTCCAAAATAGTGTATGCATCTCCATACCTCCAAAATAAATAATGGCAAACAATATAACAAAAGAGCTGCTTTTTTTTCTAGAGAAGAGTTGTTAGTCTACATACCTCAGATAATATGGAAAACTATCAAATGACTCGGATATATCACTTGCACTAACAACTGCCTTCTTCAGATCTTCTTTTAACAGTTGATGTTGAGCAAATGGTACATTTTCTTCAGAAGAAAACTGGCCCTGCTCCTCCATTGTTTTACATAAACTGCTAACTATCTCTGTATCTAATGAACAAAAAAGAGACGTCCAGGTTTGAGAAACAAGACAAAAAAAATAGAAGTCCTCTTATGTTTGCTAGCGTCTAACTTTTGTAACTATCTTGAATACTATAAATGCTATGAACACAGCATCTCAAAATTTAGGAATTAGGACCTTAGGGAAATAAATGAATCTGTCTCACCATGAGGAACCAATGGAGGGCGGCCATTTACAAAAGGGAACGGCATTGACAACTTGGCTCTTTTAGATGACAAATGATCCAGTGTGCTTTTGATAACTGGATACTGCC
This sequence comes from Poa pratensis, assembly GCA_947311845.1. Taxonomy (NCBI): domain Eukaryota; kingdom Viridiplantae; phylum Streptophyta; class Magnoliopsida; order Poales; family Poaceae; genus Poa; species Poa pratensis. Next base: position 27,627,538 of record CAMZMU010000091.1, on the reverse strand, counting down.
CTTGCTGAACAACACACGGTGAAGAAAAAGCTGATGTGCTTGATTTGTCCTCTGGGAGTTGCTGAAATATCTGTGAAGACGTTAAGGATTTTCACATCTAAAATACATACTTGTCTAAACAAGTAGGATGTGTTTGCTGCATTGCTAAGCCTCCAATTGCCCATCTAACTTTGCCTAGTAAAGCCATATTTTGGTAGAGTTAAAAATCTTGTCCTCTCAAGCAAGTTTCTTATAAGTAGGCCCCAATTAGCTCTCCACTCTACCATGTGGGCAATGTTAGCATGTCCTGTTTTTTGGGGTGTAGTTGCTACATTGCCTTAAATAAATAAATATACGATGTTTTGAGCAATACTTGTACATTGTAGAAAACACACATTCATTTTACAGTTACGAGGCAAAAGAACCTAACATTGCCAGCCTTAATTAATTAACAAAATAAAGTCGCAAAACATCCATGCATGCTGCTAGTAACCAATAGTTGGTGACAAAAAGAGCCAATGGAAAAATCAGGTAACCTGTGTATTGCAGATATTTCAGCAAAACATCCAGAAATATCTGCGAAGTGACATACACAGGTATTAAGTAGTTGGTGACAAAAAAAAGGATACATAAGCATAAAGCCTCCCAAGTGAAGTAAAAGTAACTTCATCGCCTCCAATCAAGATAACCTTAGAAGGCCTGTCTATGGCCTTCCCATTCACATGGACAGCTTTGGATAAACAGACCTCAAGGGTAGCACCCCTCTGGTGAACATGTCAAAATTGATAGTCAACACCTCAAAACAAGGAGTGCAGGAAGAACACAGTATCAGTATATCGGTAAAATTAAGAACACTTCCATACCCTAGAATGCTTCAGTTTGCAGGCAAGCACTCCAAGTGCTCCAGGAGATGTTGATTCAGAGAGCTTCATATCATTTTTGCCACCATGGCCAACAGTGAAATGGGTATTATAAATCGAAACCGATGGATACTGAACAGCACAAAAGAGGAATATCATCATGAGCAAAGACAGTGATTGAAAATTAACAGATGGTAAGACTAAAATACTAACACTACAGAACTAAGTGGAGAATCAACAAAATGGTAAGGCAAATCCCTGGTTACACAAAGAAGATGTCAAGAATTCAAAAAAGAAATTTAATTGTGAAATGTTATTATTTAAAGTAGAAGTGCGATACAAAGGAAAGAAAAAACTCATCCAATCTGAGCTAGCTCAGGTTGTCACTCAGAGTGAAAAAGAATTAGATTAGAGTGCACTCAAATGGTCGAAATCAACTTCCATGAAATTTCAGAGTAACATAAGATGTTTCTACTGGAAAACCAAAAATAGAAGAGTTCCAGATTTTACAAAATCAAATGATTACACAAGTCGAAAGACGTTAAATGACACAATGGTAACGGTACAATGATTAGCATCATTGCATTACATTTGCCTAGTACGCTAAAACTAGAGGCAGACAACAACAAGCCTATAGTTATGTACGCTAAAAACTGAAGACAAATATCAGAATGATGAATCTAAAATGACTGCACAGTTACTACTGCAAGATTACAAAACCCACATTCAAGACTCATGATGCTTAATGAACTCTGGTGAATGCATTATGCATGTCGAGCGGTACAGAGCCAGCAAGCAGTAGCTAAACGAGAATAACTACTCTGTTCTCTGGTGTGTTGAGAATTTCAGATGTAACAATTTTTTCTCCATTTCGAAGAAAAGCTAGTATCAGCTCCAAGAGCACATAATGGTTCTGCGTCGGCAACTAAATCCACGCATCATACGGTCAATCATCCAGTTCAATAGGCCACAATGAAACAGAACTGCAGCAATGCTCTGACACCAATGGAGTCGTCCGAAACAACATACCAGAGAAGACTGTGAAATCAGTCTCGCCCAAGCCAGAGTCTGAGTCTGGCCGTCCGCCCCTCTGTGCTTCGTCCTCGTCTTCCACTGCGTCATCTCCTCCGCAGTCGTCTCCTCCGCAGTCGTCTCCTCTCGCGGCTCAAGACGCTTCGGCGTCCTCTTCTTCCTCGCTGAACCAGCAGCAAAACAGGGCAATCAGAAAACCAAACAAACCCTAGCCCCCGTATCGGAACCGTGAGCCCGCGCGCAACTCGAACAGAACACAAAAGCAACACGCACTTCCCGAATTCGACACCGTGGACGACGCCGCGACGGCCCCCTCCACGGCCCGCACGGCGAACTGCGAGCTGTTGATTACGAGGGCCGCTGTCTTCGGTGTCTCGGCTACATCGGGCGGGGACGGTTGCGCCGCCACCGTCTTCTCGTCCAGGGCCTGCCACCAGCACCACCGCGGTAAATAATCAGATCAATCGATTGCCGAAACAAGGATACAGATAGACGGGGACATGCACGGGACCTTGGCTCGCTTGCTCGGGCGGCCACGGGGCTTCCCCGAGGTCGCGGGGGCTTGGCCGCCGCGGAGGCGTCATCGTCGTCGGCGGCGGCGGCGGGGGCGTGGACGGCGAGGCTCCTCCGACGAGGAGGGCGGCGGGCGCTTCTTGCGGAGCTCCGCCGCGTGTCGACCATCGCGGGCGGGCGCCGCGGAGGAGGAAAGGGTGGGGGCGCGGATCCCGCGGCGGCCGGGCCGAGGGTCGAATCGTAATTTCGCGACGGTGCGGGGCGGGGGCGGGGGCGGTGCGAGGCGTGAGGAGACCACGGGGCGGGGTTTTGTTTCCGTTTACGGATCGCGAGGTTGGTGGTGGGGAGGGGATGGGCCGCTTATTTATACGGGAGAGATGGCGGCCGCGTCAACGGGAAATTTACCGACGTTTTTACGGAAGGAATGAAGGAAAACGGCCGGCTGACTGATCGGTTGTTCCGGTGGACTTCCCCCCGCTTCCGCTGTGATATTATTTGTCAGGTGGCGGCCGCCGCGCGAGGGGGAAGCCGTGAGGAGACGTGCGCCGGCGAGCGGCGCCGGCGTGATGCTGACCTGTGCTGGCGCTGTGTCGATGCGTGCGTGGTGCGTGCACCGGGTACCGGTGGGTGTTAGGTGCGGTGTAGAAACGGAGGCGTTAGCGTGGGTGGGAATGGGTTTAGGAGGTGTTGCTTTCGCGGCGTCTCGTCGTGTGATCTCTACAGGGGAGGAACGGATGGTTTTGGTTGATCTGGGACCAGGTGTATGTATCGTGTGTTCCCTCGTCAATGTGAGCATCTCCACGGCGCTCGCAATAGGTTTTTTTTTTTTTGAGAATTTACGCACTTTATTGATCACATAATGTCATTACAAAGTTCAGCCCGGATTACACCGGGAATAACACCAAAGGAAATATTACAATAAGAAAGTTCTGACGAACGAGCTAAAATGTGTGCGACAACATTTGAGGTACGGGGGACATGTTTGAACGAGCAGGAAATGAAGCCTTCCGCTAGTTCCTTGATATCTCTCGCCACAGCTTCCGCCGTAGACCGGTCCAGGGTTGATGAAGAAACTCTCATGATCATCGACAAGCAGTCAGACGCTAGAATCACCCTCTGAAAGCCATGATCCCTTAGCACCGTGAGCGCTTGCCTTATGGCCATGCCTTCTGCCAGTTCAGGCTCAGGGAACACCGCCAATCCTTCGCTGCAGGAGAGGATGAAGGTGTCGTTGTGGTCGCGAAGCACTTCTCCCCTGCCCATGCGACGTTCTGCTGGGAAGATGGCTGCATCAACGTGCATACAAACCATACCTACTGGTGGTGGTGACCAACATGGAGCCAACTGTTGTCCCGCTCCATAAAGAGCGACGGCGAAGCGACGACAGCATCCACGTCATTTCAATTAAGACGCGTAGCGGCTCCCTGACGGTACATGCGCGTCACATTTCCCGTCCTAACGCGCATCATCGACAAAATGAAGTCTGGGGAGCCGTCAGTGTCGTGCCCCTGGTCCATCTTGCATTGAGACTATCATCTTCTTTCCTTTTCTGTCGTGGGAAAAGACGTGCGTGCTACATACACAACAACGATGAATCCACCTAATTCCAATCTTTACTCGGTGTTATACTTCACAAATATCAAGGACAAATTCGCAAATCTTTATCACTTGGTTTCTAAACGCACCCATGTGTTGTAGGCACCAACATCTGAATTTTAGAGATCCCTCCGCAATAAAGAAATGTGTTTTTATATTTTATTTTCAAACATTTTAAGTTTGGTCAACTTAATGAAAAACATTAACACTATTTTTTTACTAATTGGACAAAAGTTAACAAATCACAACTTCTAGCGAAATATTAACACTCTGAATAAAATGGAACGGAATTTTAGTGCACAGGAATAGAAAAGGTAACATTTGCAAACGGAACAAATATTTTGGACCATAAGTTTATTAGAATACATGGAACTAATCGTGAGTACAAAAGGAATGAAAATTCAAATTATGCACTTTTAGCAAATGAGAAACAAAACTACGATTACTAACTCTACATAAATTTTGCACCAAGTGTAATAAAATATTTGCGCGTGAGGAACAAAATCACGATTACAAAAGCACACATGGAACAAATCATGACTTCTCACGAAAACAAACCCTGGGCCAACTGAAACTCAATTTTAGTTCCCTAAGAAGAAAACATGATCTGCAATTTCGGAACAAAAATGGATCATAATTTGGAGCACTGGAACAACTCACCAATTACAAAAGCTACCAAATTTTATTCCATGGCAAACAAAGTTTAAACAGACAAAGAACAAAAAAAAATATTAAGAAACAAATCACAACTACTCCCTCCGTTCCAAATTATAAGATGTTTTAGATATTTAAATATAGACAAAATACTGACTAAAATGAGTGAATCTACACACTAAAACATGCTAGATACATGTGAAACAGAAAAAAAAACTAAAACATATTACATTTCGGAACGGAGGTAGTATATGTGAAAAAATATTAGCGCTCGTGGAACATGTTCGCTGGAACAAAAATAAAAATCATGGAAAGATAGAAACCTACTTAAAAAATAAAAGGTTACCAGAAAAAAAAAGGAAATAGAAAATAGAAAAAAGCGGGAAAGAAACATACCTGCCCGTGGAGAAAGGAGAATGCACATGACCCGTGTAGCTCTGATTTTTGTTTTAGAGAATATATCGTAACTCTGATTGGTTATTTTGTTTTTGTTTTTTAAGTGGTGACTCTTATTGGTGGAGGACCCAAGTGTGAGGATCTGTGACTTTTGTTTTTTAGAATCTAAAAAAAAAAGGATCAGTGACTTGTGCCTTGTGCGTCCTGCCAATATGGGCTGAATAGGGCAACGTTGGATCGCTCGTTTGGGCCCGCCCATCTAGCTTCAGCGACGTTTTTCTGTAAGCTTCCGCGCGCGGCTGAGTGACTTCACGCAACTTATAGGTCTTATATCTCAAAAAAAAAAAAAAAAAACAGTTTTTTTTTTTTGCAGTAGAGTTCTTGCAGTTTTCGAGATGGGACTAAAGGAAGCTAGAGCCGCGCCGCTGCTTGGTTTCTGAAATGCACGACTGGGCACTTGGGCAGTGAAATTAAAAGGAAAAAAGAACAATGCATCATAGCACGACTGGGCACTTCGCCACTTCGGGTCGCGCGGAGGGAAAAAAAGTGCTAGCTCGCTACTGCGTTCACTTATCAAAACGAATGCGAGCAATGATACTCACATGCATCAACATTTTATATGTGTATGAATACGCGGTCGGCCAAATCACGGCGAAAGGAAGAAAACGAGCATCGTTAACAGGATTTATGCTTTTCCAACGAGGTTCAAACTGAATAATTTTTTATAAAGGAATAAATAAAATTAGAAACAAATCAAAAGTGCAAAACACAGAATTTATTTTCGTGTTTACATGACCAAAAATAAACAACTAAGGAAACAAAATTTCAACTCATTAGAAAGAAAACATGACATCTGGGGAAAAAAAATTGGACTAGATGAAACAAAATTTTAATGTCCAAGGAACAAAAACAATACTCGCTCTGTCCATGAAAGGATGTCTCAACTTTGTCTAAATTTGCATGTATCTAGACATGATTTAGTGTGTAGATGCATGCACATTTAGTCAAAGTTGAGACATCCTTTTATAAACATAGGGATTACTACATGTTGCATTGAACTCAGTCAATCATAACTACAACAACTAACAAAAAAATCAAGCATAAGAATGCGGCTAAAAGCAAACTATGTGTAAATAGCTGCTCAAAGTCAACATACACTAAAGTCAATCACAACTTATAACTAAGTGGCACAATTTTTTCTACAACGTGTCCAATCGCAGGAGCATGTGGTAACAAAATCATGGGTACAAATGAGAAATGTAACTTAGACCAAAACAAAAAAAAAGTTTAAACACATGAGTAACAAAAATCACCACAACTAGGGGAACATGATTTTTGACTACAGGGGAAGATACATTAAGCTCGCATGGAAAAAATCATGCATACACAAGATTACAATTTTAAACCAAGGAGAACAACATTTAAATTTATGGAGGAAAACAATCACGAGTACTGGCGTAACACGATTTTTTAGTAGGTGAAATAAAATTTTAGTCGTCATGGGGCAAATCACGAGTAAAAGGAGGACAACAAATTCTAAACCAAGAGGAACAAAATTTAAACACACAAGGAACAAATCATGCCTCTAATAGAACAAAATTTGGGAGTAGGTGGAACAAACTTTTAGCCACCATGGAACAAAGTCAACAATACAGAAGGAACGGAAATTTAGATAGAGAGGAAATAAATTTAAACACATAAGGAACAAAATTTAAACACGTTTCTTAACCAAGTGGAACAAATATTAATTAGAGCTTGATCAACTCACAATTTTGAAATGAAAAGTTTATATGTATTGAAAAATTTACCACACCTTGGAACAAATCACCACTTAGACAGGAAAAAAGTTTGGATAAGTGAGACAGAAATTTGGACTAAAAGAAACAAAATTTACTGTTATAACAAGAAAACAAAAAATATTAAATATGATAGTGGTAGCTTAGTTAATAACTGAAGAAATCTATTGGAAAAATAAAAGGTAAACAATTAAATGGAACACCAAGGGAACACAGAACGAATCATCAACACGTAACAAAACCTTTCGAACACGAAAAACACATACCCATGTACAAGGAGTTTTCCCTTTTTTAGAGTTTAAGGTGGCTTTATTACTCAAATAGTCAAAGGAAAACAGTACGAGGTACAAACTCATGGAATCAATCATCCACAAACGGCGACCCACATAATTACAGAGAACAATACTATGTGCTAAAGTATGAGCCTCGAAATTATTCTTTCCATCCTTATGACAGAGTTGTACCTACTCAAACTTTGAAAGCAATGAACAACTATTCAAGAAGGTTAAACTCCAACGTCGCCTCGCACTACAACACAAATAACAACAATAGTAAGGCTTTTTTTAATTTATTTCTGAACAAATTGGTGATTTTGGCAAAAAAAAAATAGAGCACCCTCTAACGAGACGAGAGGAGGGCATGTCCATTAAAAATTTGGGCCCAGTGCGAAGGAAAATGGATACAATTTACACTAAATTTTTATACTTCTCTAGATTTTATTTTCATCATGTTGTAGTGTTACAAGCATAATTTTATGTTTGCTCGCACAATTTAACCAAATCATTGGTAATATTACTAAAATGTTAGTTGGGGTGTTTTTTGTTTGCATAATTCAGCTCAATATACTAAGCTACATTTTGTAGAAAAGTTTATTCCGGAGCCATAATTCTTGCAATGCATAATCTTTACAATCTATAAATATTCCGGGTAAGAAAATCTGTACAAGGTATGATCTAACAAATGTCTCACTGTATATAATTTATAGTGTATGATACGTAAGTATCTTTTACAGAAACCTGTAGAGTATATGGTGAACCAATGACGCTACTTTTCCAAGATCAAAATTGTGTAGCAAGTAGTGGAATTTTAGCAAAGTGTGCATGCTTTGTACGTGGGACTGAAATAACATTGTTAGAGCGATCAGCAATGAAAAAAAAAACAGTTTAAATTCTACTGTGGTTGCATATGTAAATTTTATTACTTGGAATGCTTTTACGCAATGTGTTTTGTTATCATCTTGTGCACACAAGCCCAGTGTGATTTTTATGATTTTTTAATGCATGTTTATGAAATAAAAATAAAATTGGTTTCCTTCGCTGTGATACAACGAGAGTGGCTCCCTCGAAAAAATTGCGGCCCAGTTGACCCGTCTGCCCGAGCGGGGAGGAATCGCTCAGGCGATATGGAGCATTTTCCTCCTATTTTGTGCTCGAAAAATGGTCCAGAAGGCCCATCTTTTTTATACTACGGAGTAGAAAGCAATTCTAGTGGACGCGTGTTTTTTTTTTTGGGCAAGGCGGACCGAAACGCGAACGCTGGCCTAGGCCTGCCATCCGCCGCCACTCCGGTCTCCGGCAGCGTGATACCCGTTGCTTTGCCGTGCCGTTGCCGGCCGCTGTCCACGCCATACGAGCAACTGAAACCCGTGATTAGAGGTGCGCTGCACTGCACTGCACTCCCACATCACATTCACAGGGAGAGACGCTAGCCATGCATTGCCGTGTTGCTCTGCCGTGGAAGCCAGGGAGACGATCCGCCCGCCGGCGCACGCGCCTAGCATTTGGCGGCGGCCGTAGAACAGAAGCATGGAGGCTATCTGGCTAAGCTCTGCGAAACAGAATTCGCCCCTGTGCACCACGCTTGCAACGAGTTTCAGAACGGCCTCACGTGATGAGCACAACCGGACGAGTGACAACAGCGCATACAAGTGCAACTCCCGGCAGAGCAGGACGCCTGGTTTTACGGCAAAATTTTACAAGGGCCGGGCGGCCGCCGAACGCCGGCCGGCTCTGGTCTGTCCGGCATGCTGGACCTATAGCGGCATGGCACGGCGACGAACGCACTTTTCAACAGCCTACGACGGGCCAGTGCAACGGACGTACGTTTATGCAACAACTCATCCTCTCATAATAGAAGCCGAACTGAAATTCTCTTCTCGTGGACAAGAAGAAAAGAACCGCCGAAACTCACTGACCTCGGGTCTCCCCGCTCCACCACCCACGAACAACGCAGATTTTCACTTCTCACGGCAACATAGCGGGTGGTTTCTCACGACAGGCTGACGGCGACAGCTTCGAAAGTCGATCGAAATCATCCGTCCATCGACCCCGGAGGAAAACGACGCGCCAACAACACAACTCCGCTGACGTTTTCAGTTGACGATACAAGCGATTTCACCGGACGGACGGCCGCCAGCACAAGGATCAAAAGGTGGCCAGGCCAATGGAACAGACTGCCTACCTCGCCAGAAATTTCGGAAGAAGAACAGCGAACCAAGGACATGTACAATGGGGTGATGTCAGCCTTCTCTTAGCATTGACACGTATGATATTTGTCTAGTTGGTGGAGAGAGAATAAAGAAAGGGGAGGCTGCCTTCACTTAGCTAAGAGATGATCTCTTATGAAATAAGGGAAGGCTAATTTCACCATTGTACCATTTGTCTTCCCTTAAAAATAGAATTTTCTACTAAAATGTAATTAATTCCCATTAATGGCTAGGGATGGTAATAAGAGAATATGCATTGTACAACTTATAATTTTGTCTTCTCTAAATGATATGGATGGCTAAGAAAAGGCGTGCTTCTCTAGCATTGTACATGTCCTAAGAGCATCTACAACAAGCGCTCGAAAGGCCGGTGCGCTAAATATTTTTTTACGTCACCTAACTAGCGTTATAGCGCGCGGGTTAGGTGGATTGGTTTTCCAAACGCTGGATAATTTAACGCGCGCAGTGACCGCTTTTCCAGGCGCGCCGCAAACACTTTTTTACAAACAAACGACCGAAAAAACAGATCAAATAGACGACTAAAATTTAAACTGAAAATGCAGTTCATCTAGTTCATACTGAAAATAGACTCCAAATCTACTCATCGTCGTCGGAGGTGGTGTCGTGATGTCGTCGGTGGAGGTCCACAGATCCTGCCACCTGGGATTATCCTCGCCCCAGGTGGTTTGGTCGTAGAGCTGTGCCTCGGCCGCGGCCTTGCGCGCCCGCTTGTCCAAGTTGATCGAAGTTGGTCATGAATTTGATCGAAGTTGCCAATCCCGGGAGTAATGGTGTTGAGGTAAATGCAGTGCGAGATGTCATAGACCTTGTCTAAGATCTTGGATTGACCGACCACCGCACACCCCGGGATGTAGAGATCCATAAGCACGGAAGGACTCATTTGCTTGGGATTGTAGGGGACACGAAGTATTGCTCTTCGGCCGCGGAGTACATCACATTGCCAAAATCAACCATGTCAAGAACTTGAGCAAACTCACTCCATATTGCGGTGAGTTGTCCTTTGTCATCCAAGTTACCTTCCTAGGTTTAGTAGAGTGAAAGTGAACAGTGGCATAGAATGTAGACACGAGAATCTCACAATAGTCTTTGTGCAATGTAGTCCATCAAACCTTTTCGTCCTGGTTAGGAAGGAGCTACAACGGTAAATAATAAACCTTTATACGATAGGAAACACTAAAGAAGCTTAATTATATCGTTGTGGGTACAAAAAATAAAGAACAACAGTAAAGTGAAATTTAAACGATAAAAAACATTGTTGAATACGATCAACTCTGAATAGCAAAAGGAAGAACAATAGTGACTTGTTTATATCCTGCATTGACACCTTTCCTCTTTCATGCTTATATATAGTTCGGTCTGATCAAAACCTGCAGATGGAAAAGAAATATGTTATATGCAAAAGTAGTTATAAATATACCACAACAAAGGAGCAAATAAACCATGGAAGAATGCACCTGCGTTATCACTCCAAAACATCTCTATAGACAATGTTTTTGTGTTTTTTCCCAGATTTATCAACCTCCTTGTTCAGCTTGGCCCAAATCCATTTCGTCTTTCTAGACACGCCCCTTGACAATGCAACATATAGTTGCACATGTGAGAACACATTCTCAGATAGGTAAATACCGACATTTGGGATGGTCTGACTATGTGCCTTGTTAATGGTCATCGCAAAACTTAGGCGTATGAGAAACCATTTTCTCTTAAGCTTCAAGGGAAGTGAGGTGTCCTCCGAAGGTGACATAGGGATCCTAGGTATGAATACCCCTCTTTCTAGCATGTTGGCCACGAACAATCTCCGCATCGATTACATTATCCTAGAAGGTCATTATGAGGGATCGATGAGGTTCGGGAGCGGAATGAAAATGAATATAATTTATACTAAACTTTTACACTTCGCTAGGTGTTATTTTTACCATGTTATCGAATTACAAGTATTATAATTTACATTTGTTCACATAGTTTAACCAAATAATTTGCAGTATCACTAAATATTAATTGGTGTTTGTTGTGTAGAATTCATCGAAAGATACAGTGATATATTTTATCGAAAAGCTTAATCTGGAGATATATTTTCTGCAATGCAATGCAGAATCTTCATAATTAATAAATATGTCTCGTAAAGATCTATAAATAGAACAAATCTAACAAATGCCTCAATATCACTTTCTAGTGTATGATCAAGTAATCATAGGTATAGAAACTTGTAGAGTATATAGTGAACCAATGACGCTACTTTTTCATTGTCGGAATTGTCTAGCAAGTCAAAGTGTTAAAGGATTGAAGCCAGTCAGAATAGGACCATCAGAGGGAGGGGCTTGACTCTCTCTTTATCACTTCCTCTTCAACCCGTATGTCCATCATCATGGACTTACCGGTATGGGGTGGACACTTGATTCTTTGCTCGCCGACGAGCCCTTCAGGACATCCAGTTCCTCCATTATTTTTAGCAAATCACTGGCGCCGAAACAAATACAGGAGCATGCATGACAACAAGATTGGATATGTAAGTATACATCTCAGACTTTTACGTGTTATTGTTTGGCTACAACATGAAACATTTTTTAACCAAGTGGAACAAATATTTAGCGCTCGACTAAATCACGGATTAAAAATGAAAAGTTTATATGTATTGAAAAAATTCACCACCTTGGAACAAATCACCACCCAGACAGGAGAAAAAGTTAGGCTCAATGAGACCGAAATTTGGGCTAATAGAAACAAAATCCGTGAGAAAAAAATATTAGAAAATAGTTATGATAACTTAGTTAATAGCTGAAGAAAATTCTGAAAAAAATAAACAGTTAAACAGAAAACAAAGGGAACAAAGAACCAACCATCAACACGTACCGGAACCTTTTGAATGGAAAAAATACAAACGGGACAAGTAGCTTTCCCTTTTTATTGAGAGTTTAAAACGGCTTTATTACTAAAAGGGAAACGGTACGAGGTAAGCCACAAACGGCCACACACAGAGACGGAAACATCATTATGATAAATTATGAGCCTTGAAATTATTCTTTTCGCCCAATTGAAGAATTGCACCTTCTCAAAATTTAAACGTATAGAACAACTAATCAACATGGTTAACTCCAATATTACATCACACCTCCACACAAAGAACAACAACAGTAAGTTTGTTCTGAAGATCACTTTGGCCAACAAAAGCAGGCGAGTCCAATAAAAATTTGATCCCAGTACGAATGAAAATGAATGCACTGTACACTAAACTTTTATACTTTTATTGGTGTTATTTTTATAATGTCATAGTATACAAGTATAATTTTATGTTCGCTCGGATAGTTTAACAAAATAATTGGCAATATTGCTAAATATTAGCTCGTGTGTTCTTTGTTTATAAAATTCATCGAAAGATACAAAGCTGCATTTTTCTAGAAAAGTTTGTTCAAGAACTATGTTTTATGAAATGCATAATCTTTATAATTCATAAACATTTTTGTTGAAGATCAAACAAAAGTGCAATCTAACAAACATGTTAGTAGCACTTTCTACTGTATGACCAAGAAAACATCTTTATAGAAACTTGTAGAGTGTATACCAAACTAGTGATGCTACTTTTTCATGGTAAAGACTGTCTAGCAAGTCAAAGTTTACCAAAGTGTGCATGATTTGTACATGACACATTGTTTAGAGTACGCCCACTAGTGAAAAAAATAGTGTGAATTCTACTATATTTTCATATTTTAATTTTTATTATTTGAAATGCTCGTCGTCGCCCGCGTGTTTATGAAATAGTAAAATCTGCTTTCCTGTGATGCAAGGAGAGTAGCTCCGCTCAAAAAAAATTACGGCCCAGTTGGCTTGTCTGCCCAAGAGATTCCTCGTCAGCATTTTTTTAGCGCCCGTAAAACAGGAGCGTGGTCGCGTGGAGGCTATGCTCTGCGAAGCATAGAGTTTCAGAATGGCCTGACTGGAGGAGCGCAACCCGCGCGCGTCGTCACTGAACGTCACCCGTGGGCCGTGGAGCACGCGCACGGTGGCTTCGAGGAGCGCAGCTTGTGGCTGTCGGGCCTCTGGCGGCGCCGTGGCCGCGCTGACCAACGGCTCTGTAACTTCCATCCGACACGGACCCTAGCACCGTTTGCTTGTGACGCCGGAGAACACGTACGGAGGACTGGAACACTCTGTTGAATGCCGGCGGAGCAGAACGGCGGCCGCCGAACGGACGGCTCTGGTCTCCTGCCTGCTCGACCTGTAACTGCATGCCACGGCGACGGACGCACGATCAACAGCCTATCACGGCCCACTGCATCGTATATTCGTAAAGATGAGAGAAGATGAGAAAAGCCGCATTGGAATTCTCTTCTCGCGGCCCCTTTTCCGCCCGAGGAAAGGGCACACGACAAGAACCTAAAGAACCGCCGACACTCAGACGAGCTACACTGCTCAATCGATTCAATAAAAAATGTGTCAGGTTTTGGAATCGGCTCTATTTTTCTGCACCGTGGAATAGCTTCTATTTGGTCCCACTCTGACAACATGCAAACGCCTCTATCTATTTTTTCTACACCCCGGAGGACTGGAACACTATGTTGAATGCCGGCGGAGCCAGTGGCGGAGCTTCATGGGGCGAAATGGGCTGTCGCCCCCCCAGCCCACGAAGATTCAGCCTAATACATACATGTATTTGGCCCATTTGTCTGCAAAAAATCAGTCTAAAGCTTATATTTTAGCCCCCAGCCGATTGGCCCCTCCAGGAAATCAGCCCAAGCTCCGCCACTGGGCGGAGCAGAATGGCGGCCGCCGAACGGACGGCTCTGGTCTCCTGTCTGCTGGACCTGTAACTGCATGCCACGGCGATGGAGGCATGATCAGCCTACGATGGCCCAGTGCCCCAGTGCATCGTATATTCGTACGTACTCCCTCCGTTCCAAATTACTCCCTCCGTCTCTACAGAGTCTTATATTTTATATTTTGATACAGAGGGAGTATATGACTTACATTTGTGATACGGGCACGACGGAGGAGGTGCAGCCTAATTTCAGGACTCCGCCAAGCTAGTATATTTTGTATCAGTATTATTTGTAATAATTAGTTTTAAATAATTATTAGAGTTGAGTTTGGGCCTGTCCAACTCAACTAGGGCGTGGCCCACTAGTGGGGCGGTACTGTAGCGCGCACTGTAGCGCGGTACTGTAGCACCCCTCCCCTCCATATAAGGCTAGGGGCTGCGAGTTAGAAGGGGGCAGAAAATTAGGTTAAAAACTATCTCGTGTGAGAGGTGTATCTTCCCTCCGGGGAAACGGCGCTGCCGTGTTATCCAATAAAGATTGCTGCGAGGGTTCTTGTGTTCATCAAGGATTATCGAGCTCAGGTTGGAGGCGTGGTGATCTTCATCACGTTGCTTGCTGGATTCGTTCCTCTTCTCCAGGCTTGCGTTCATCGTGTAATTGGGAGAATTATTACCTTGGTTGTCTCGCTGTGAAAGATCGGGCAAAACTCTAGGATCGACGGGGTTGATCCTTATCATGTGGTATCAGAGCTCTGGGTTGCTCACAGTGAGGTTGTGTTGATCGATCTCATCTAGATCGGTTGACTGGAGGAGTTTGATTGGAGGCTCTTGTGCAGATTGATTTGCTTGGAGGAGATCGTGCATTGAAGCTGCAAATTGCTGTTGCGTTTGTGCAGATTAGTTCCGGCCAGATTGATTTGTGCTTAGGTAAAAGTTTGGTTTCTGTCCCCAAATTCGTGATCACTGTAGCTACAGTACCGCGAAAAAAAAAAACAAAAGGGGGAAGAAAGAAAAGTGCTGATTTCCTTCGATCGGATCTGCCTCGGTTTGGAGAGTTACCAGGACGTACACAAGGTGGACTCCTGGCTTCGTTGTTTGTTACTATCGGTGGGAAAGTGGTATCATCCAAATTCGCGATCTACTGTAGCTACAGTACCGCGGAAAAAAAAAGGCCAGAATAAAGAAAGGAGAATACAAGAATCGTATCTGTTTTGGACTGCTGCTTCACGTGGTGCTGTAGAACACGCAATACTCAGGAGCTTGTGCGTGCAGCTGATTACTGGTACACGCGATCGCTGCTGGACTACCGCTGCCGATCACTGCTGGACTGCACTACTGCTGCTGTTTACGTACAGTACTTCGCGCTACAGTTTTCCGTGCTACAGTAATCCGTGAATATGGCCAGATTTTTCAAATCGTTTCCGGGAGATTTTTATGGCAACCGTTGTCTTTCTGGGGAGAAGTCTAGTGATGTGTTCAATGACTATCTGGACATTTTGCATGGTAGGGCATGTGATGACTCTAAACTCACTTGGACACTGAAATATTCTTCGACATATGCTAAATTTCAGTCGTGGGAATATCATATGCTACATGGCTTTGACAGATGTACTACCTACGAGTTTGTGGATCAGTCTACGCGTTTGGTTCTTGCACTGCGACGTGTGGATGAGGAGGTGACTCGTTGGTGGAATGAGGAGATGTATGGGAAGGACAGCACATATGTAACTTGGCGTGACTTCAATAATTTTTTGCGTGACTGTTTTATGTCTCCTCGTCGTATGGGGTCTTGTACCATGACCGTGTTGAACGTGAAGGCGATCAAGCAGCCGCCCAGGATGTGCAGCGGATGGTTGATGATGGCAAGAGGAATCCGCCTTGTTCCAAGGAGGTTGCAGCTGTATCTATTCCGTCTCCTGCAAAGGCTGTGAAGACTGTTGTTCCAGTGCAAACGGTCAGCGAGGCAGTGACAACATTTTCTGAAGAGAAGAAGCCTGCTGTTGACAAGGTTGTGTGTACTGAAACTGCAGTGGAGGTTGTACCATTGAGAGGGCTGAATATGCAACTCAAGCGGGTACATGATGATGCTTGCAAGACAGTTGACAAGGGTCAGCGATGGAGTTTATTCAGACTCAGTGCATTATAAAAGGTAAAGAGTGCAAGATGATGATTGATGGTGGTAGCTGTACTAATGGCATAAGCAAGGCAATGGTGGCAGCGTTGGGGTTGTCCACATGGCGTATTCCTGAACCTAAGCATCTCGAGTGGTTAAATAGCTGCGGTATGCTGAAGGTAACTCATAAGGTGTGTGTGCCATTTACAGTTGGTGACTATGTTGATGAGGTAGAGTGTGATGTATTGCCATTGGAGGTGTGTGGACTGTTACTTGGCCGTCCGTGGCAGTATGATCGCAATGTTACACATGCCGGGAGAGCAAATACATATTCTTTTGTGCATGATGGTAAGCAGCGGACTTTGAGGCCTATGAGCGATGATCAAATCAAGTCCGATGTGGTGCTGGTGATCCAGAAGGAGAGGTTGCGCAAGGCTAAACCGCCTAGGTTAGCTAAGCTGCAGCATGAGGAGCATGATGCGCAGAGTGTTACTCTTGATATTACTTCAGCTATGCATGTAGATGACAAGCCAGATGTTCTTGTTAGTGACAAGCCAGTCGAAGTACAGCCTCTTGCTAATGAGAGGAAGGATGTTGCAGCATGTGTTACAAAGCCAGTTTGTGTTGACACAGGTGTCCAGACTGATGATATTTGTGCTGATCATGTCCCAGTGCATGTGGTGCCACGGGGCGACAAGCGTTGTTTTGTTAGTACACCTGTGAGGCGTGTTGTTGGAGCTGCCGTGCGGATGAATAAAGGCAAGGATGGATATGTTCGTCAGTTGTGTGGCCCGGGCATTACTCTTTTGCAGGGTCGTACAAAGAGGGTTCATGTTTAGCAGCAAAGGGTTCCAGCAAGAATTCACAAGACGAAGTTTGTGGCGCCTATGGCCAGGCGTGTGTGGAGAAGAAAGGAGGCGCCCCAAGCTGTACCAAGTCGAGCAGGCCAAGAGGGAGGTTGTGGTGTGGTAGGCACGCACGACTTGAAGATGGCGACGACGCGTGATGCTGTTGTTCATATCACGCCACCTTTTCAGGCAGACCCTCTCGCGTTGAGGACAACGCGTTTTGAAGGGGGGGAGGATGATACGGGCACGACGGAGGAGGTGCAGCCTAATTTCAGGACTCCGCCAAGCTAGTATATTTTGTATCAGTATTATTTGCAATAATTAGTTTTAAATAATTATTAGAGTTGAGTTTGGGCCTGTCCAACTCAACTAGGGCGTGGCCCACTAGTGGGGCGGTACTGTAGCGCGCACTGTAGCGCGGTACTGTAGCACCCCTCCCCTCCATATAAGGCTAGGGGCTGCGAGTTAGAAGGGGGCAGAAAATTAGGTTAAAAACTATCTCGTGTGAGAGGTGTATCTTCCCTCCGGGGAAACGGCGCTGCCGTGTTATCCAATAAAGATTGCTGCGAGGGTTCTTGTGTTCATCAAGGATTATCGAGCTCAGGTTGGAGGCGTGGTGATCTTCATCACGTTGCTTGCTGGATTCGTTCCTCTTCTCCAGGCTTGTGTTCATCGTGTAATTGGGAGAATTATTACCTTGGTTGTCTCGCTGTGAAAGATCGGGCAAAACTCTAGGATCGACGGGGTTGATCCTTATCAATTTGTCCAAATATAGATGTATATGTACTTATTTGTTTAGTGTCTATACTTATTTATCTAGTGTCGTATCTAGACAAATGCAAATCATCTAATTTATGGAAGGGAGGTCTCAGATGAGAGAAGATGAGAGAAGCCGCATTGGAATTCTCTTCTCGCGGCCCCTTTTCCGCCCGAGGAAAGGGCACACGACAAGAACTTAAAGAACCGCCGACACTCAGACGAGCTACACTGCTCAATCGATTCAATAAAAAATGTGTCAGGTTTCGGAATCGGCTCTATTTTTCTGCACCGTGGAATCGCTTCTATTTGGTCCCACTCTGACAACATGCAAACGCCTCTATCTATTTTTTCTGCACCCCGGAGGACTGGAACACTATGTTGAATGCCGGCGGAGCAGAATAGCGGCCGCCGAACGGACGGCTCTGGTCTCCTGTCTGCTGGACCTGTAACTGCATGCCACGGCGATGGAGGCATGATCAGCCTACGATGGCCCAGTGCCCCAGTGCATCGTATATTCGTACGTACTCCCTCCGTTCCAAATTACTCCCTCCGTCTCTACAGAGTCTTATATTTTATATTTTGATACAGAGGGAGTATATGACTTACATTTGTCCAAATATAGATGTATATGTACTTATTTGTTTAGTGTCTATACTTATTTATCTAGTTTCGTATCTAGACAAATGCAAATCATCTAATTTATGGAAGGGAGGTCTCAGATGAGAGAAGCCGCATTGGAATTCTCTTCTCGCGGCCCCTTTTCCGCCCGAGGAAAGGGCACACGACAAGAACTTAAAGAACCGCCGACACTCAGACGAGCTACACTGCTCAATCGATTCAATAAAAAATGTGTCAGGTTTCGGAATCGGCTCTATTTTTCTGCACCGTGGAATCGCTTCTATTTGGTCCCACTCTGACAACATGCAAACGCCTCTATCTATTTTTTCTGCACCCCGGAGGACTGGAACACTATGTTGAATGCCGGCGGAGCAGAATGGCGGCCGCCGAACGGACGGCTCTGGTCTCCTGTCTGCTGGACGTGTAACTGCATGCCACGGCGATGGAGGCACGATCAGCCTACGATGGCCCAGTGCCCCAGTGCATCGTATATTCGTACGTACTCCCTCCGTTCCAAATTACTCCCTCCGTCTCTACAGAGTCTTATATTTTATATTTTGATACAGAGGGAGTATATGACTTACATTTGTCCAAATATAGATGTATATGTACTTATTTGTTTAGTGTCTATACTTATTTATCTAGTGTCGTATCTAGACAAATGCAAATCATCTAATTTATGGAAGGGAGGTCTCAGATGAGAGAAGATGAGAGAAGCCGCATTGGAATTCTCTTCTCGCGGCCCCTTTTCCGCCCGAGGAAAGGGCACACGACAAGAACTTAAAGAACCGCCGACACTCAGACGAGCTACACTGCTCAATCGATTCAATAAAAAATGTGTCAGGTTTCGGAATCGGCTCTATTTTTCTGCACCGTGGAATCGCTTCTATTTGGTCCCACTCTGACAACATGCAAACGCCTCTATCTATTTTTTCTGCACCCCGGAGGACTGGAACACTATGTTGAATGCCGGCGGAGCAGAATGGCGGCCGCCGAACGGACGGCTCTGGTCTCCTGTCTGCAGGACCTGTAACTGCATGCCACGGCGATGGAGGCACGATCAGCCTACGATGGCCCAGTGCCCCAGTGCATCGTATATTCGTACGTACTCCCTCCATCTCTACAGAGTCTTATATTTTATATTTTGATACAGAGGGAGTATATGACTTACATTTGTCCAAATATAGATGTATATGTACTTATTTGTTTAGTGTCTATACTTATTTATCTAGTGTCGTATCTAGACAAATGCAAATCATCTAATTTATGGAAGGGAGGTCTCAGATGAGAGAAGATGAGAGAAGCCGCATTGGAATTCTCTTCTCGCGGCCCCTTTTCCGCCCGAGGAAAGGGCACACGACAAGAACTTAAAGAACCGCCGACACTCAGACGAGCTACACTGCTCAATCGATTCAATAAAAAATGTGTCAGGTTTCGGAATCGGCTCTATTTTTCTGCACCGTGGAATCGCTTCTATTTGGTCCCACTCTGACAACATGCAAATGCCTCTATCTATTTTTTCTGCACCCCGGAGGACCGGAACACTATGTTGAATGCCGGCGGAGCAGAATGGCGGCCGCCGAACGGACGGCTCTGGTCTCCTGTCTGCTGGACGTGTAACTGCATGCCACGGCGATGGAGGCACGATCAGCCTACGATGGCCCAGTGCCCCAGTGCATCGTATTCGTACGTACTCCCTCCGTTCCAAATTACTCCCTCCGTCTCTACAGAGTCTTATATTTTATATTTTGATACAGAGGGAGTATATGACTTACATTTGTCCAAATATAGATGTATATGTACTTATTTGTTTAGTGTCTATACTTATTTATCTAGTGTCGTATCTAGACAAATGCAAATCATCTAATTTATGGAAGGGAGGTCTCAGATGAGAGAAGATGAGAGAAGCCGCATTGGAATTCTCTTCTCGCGGCCCCTTTTCCGCCCGAGGAAAGGGCACACGACAAGAACTTAAAGAACCGCCGACACTCAGACGAGCTACACTGCTCAATCGATTCAATAAAAAATGTGTCAGGTTTCGGAATCGGCTCTATTTTTCTGCACCGTGGAATCGCTTCTATTTGGTCCCACTCTGACAACATGCAAACGCCTCTATCTATTTTTTCTGCACCCCGGAGGACTGGAACACTATGTTGAATGCCGGCGGAGCAGAATGGCGGCCGCCGAACGGACGGCTCTGGTCTCCTGTCTGCTGGACGTGTAACTGCATGCCACGGCGATGGAGGCACGATCAGCCTACGATGGCCCAGTGCCCCAGTGCATCGTATATTCGTACGTACTCCCTCCATCTCTACAGAGTCTTATATTTTATATTTTGATACAGAGGGAGTATATGACTTACATTTGTCCAAATATAGATGTATATGTACTTATTTGTTTAGTGTCTATACTTATTTATCTAGTGTCGTATCTAGACAAATGTAAATCATCTAATTTATGGAAGGGAGGTCTCAGATGAGAGAAGATGAGAGAAGCCGCATTGGAATTCTCTTCTCGCGGCCCCTTTTCCGCCCGAGGAAAGGGCACACGACAAGAACTTAAAGAACCGCCGACACTCAGACGAGCTACACTGCTCAATCGATTCAATAAAAAATGTGTCAGGTTTCGGAATCGGCTCTATTTTTCTGCACCGTGGAATCGCTTCTATTTGGTCCCACTCTGACAACATGCAAACGCCTCTATCTATTTTTTCTGCACCCCGGAGGACTGGAACACTATGTTGAATGCCGGCGGAGCAGAATGGCGGCCGCCGAACGGACGGCTCTGGTCTCCTGTCTGCTGGACGTGTAACTGCATGCCACGGCGATGGAGGCACGATCAGCCTACGATGGCCCAGTGCCCCAGTGCATCGTATATTCGTACGTACTCCCTCCGTTCCAAATTACTCCCTCCGTCTCTACAGAGTCTTATATTTTATATTTTGATACAGAGGGAGTATATGACTTACATTTGTCCAAATATAGATGTATATGTACTTATTTGTTTAGTGTCTATACTTATTTATCTAGTGTCGTATCTAGACAAATGCAAATCATCTAATTTATGGAAGGGAGGTCTCAGATGAGAGAAGATGAGAGAAGCCGCATTGGAATTCTCTTCTCGCGGCCCCTTTTCCGCCCGAGGAAAGGGCACACGACAAGAACTTAGGGTGTGTTCGGTTGGTGTCACCGCGTGGAACGTAACGGGTTGGACCTGCACCCAGCCCAGATTCTTGTGTTCGGTTGATACTAGAACCAGAACCACTCGGTTCCTAGAAAACGAATATTCTACCCAGATGCGGAATCGGATGATACCTCCAAATCGGTGGAACCACTCGGTTCTGAAGCGAGCTAACGATAAACAAAATCAATCTCATCTCTCTGGCTCTCTCCCATCGCGTCGTCTCTCTCTGGCTCTCTCCTTTCTCTCTCTCTCTTCGGCGGCCAGGCGGCGACCAGGACGGCGCGGCGACCGCCCGTCCTCCTCCGTCGGCGACCAGGACGGCCCTCTCCTCCTTCGGCGGCCAGGCGGCGGCGGGCAGGGGCGGCGGCGACCATGCGCGACGGAGGCAGGGTCGGGCGGAGCAGAGACGCGGCGGCGGCCATGCTCGACGGCCAGGCGGCGGCGAGGCAGGGGCGGCCATGCACGACGGGGACGGGGCCGGGCGGAGCAGATACGCGGCGGGGCGGCCGGGGACGCCGTCATCCTCCTCCACGTCCGCCCCGGGGAACGGAGGCGCGGCCAGCAGAGGCGCCGGCCCACGGCCGCTGCAGGCAGACTCGGCCACCAGAGCCGGCGGCGGCCACCAGAGGCGGCGACATCACGCCCTCGTCGAGCTCGCCGCGGTCAACGCCGTCGCCGCTCTCCTCTAATTAATTTGGCTCTAATTTAGGCACTAATTAATTTGATGTTTAGATTAATTTAGGCTCTAATTAGTTTGATTAGTCTGGTGTTTAGATTAATTAGTTTCGGTTCCGTTCCATCTCAATTTATCCAACCGAACATAAGAATGAACTGGTTCTCTTTTTTTTGGAACCATTCCATTCCATTCCACTCAATTCTACAACCGAACAGACCCTAAAGAACCGCCGACACTCAGACGAGCTACACTGCTCAATCGATTCAATAAAAAATATGTCAGATTTCGGAATCGGCTCTATTTTTCTGCACCGTGGAATCGCTTCTATTTGGTCCCACTCTGACAACATGCAAACGCCTCTATCTATATTTAAAGCAATATATTTTTCCTCTCTCCTCTCTTACACATGGGCCAGCTCTTGCTAATTCTGACACAATTGATATGAACCGAACCAACATACTGGTTCGCTTCTTCTGCATGGCTCAATGAATCGATGCCCTGCATCGTATAGAACCGAATCATGCGAAGGTTTGAATCGCTTTTCCTATACAGTGTGGTTGGTGTCACTGACCTATGGTCTCCACTCACGAACAACGCTGCGTTTCAATTCTCACGGCATCACACCGGATGGTTTCGTGAGAACAGGCTCGACGGCGACAGAGCTTCGAGATCATCCGTCCATCGACCCGGAGGAAAACGACGCAGCAAAAGGAGAACTCTGCCCACGGTTCAACTGATGGCCTGACGAAATAAGCGGGGAGTACAACGGAAAGCCGCCCGCACAAGGATCATAAAGGCGGCCAGGCCAGTAGCACAGATGGCGGATGCACAAAGCGTTAGCGAAAGGTCCTCCCGACCCGCTCGCTCGGTCGCCCTCCCGCGGGCGACGGGCGAGCCCTAGCTAGCTCTACCTCCTCCGGCCCCTTTCCTCTCCCCTTCCGCCGCCGCCGGCGTATACCGCCGGGCTTCTCCCGCGCGGAGCTGGTGGCGGCGGGACTGCTTCTTCCCGCGCGCGTGAAGGGGGCGGTGGTGCTCCTCGGCAGGCGGTGGCCCGGCTCGGCGGCGTGAGCTCCTGCGTCCGGATGGTGCACGAAGTGGCGGCGCGGCCGTTGGCCGCTGGGAGCGTGGTTGCCTGCTCGCGGCCGGCT
The DNA here is from genome assembly GCA_947311845.1 of Poa pratensis. Taxonomy (NCBI): domain Eukaryota; kingdom Viridiplantae; phylum Streptophyta; class Magnoliopsida; order Poales; family Poaceae; genus Poa; species Poa pratensis. The sequence goes on along the minus strand of CAMZMU010000091.1, from coordinate 27,604,108 downwards.
GGCTGCAGAACGTGGACGGCGACGCCCTGCCGGCCCAGATATGGGCCATGTGGGGCCCATCTGGGTCTGGGCGGGCCGCGGCGGACGTGGTGGCGCTCCTCCGGTGGACGACGAGCAAAGACAAGTGCTTGGGATGGCGGCGTCGGTGGTGCCCCTGCTGCAGTGCGGCGGCGGGACTTCACGAGCCCAGTCGGGCTCGGCCGGGCTAGTGAGGGTCTGGTTTGTCCTGCTGCTGCATCCGGTCGGCTACCGCCTTCCGGCGGTGGAGGCAGTTCCCTCCCGTGTGCCGTTGTACCGCTAATCCTCGCCGGCGTTTTTGCTTCTCGGTTCTACTGGCCTCGTCTCGTGGGCCACGGTGAGACGGCGGTGTTAATTGCAAGATCGTGGTGGCGTGCGCAGGTGGGTGGCAAGTTTGGTGGAGCGTCCCGGAGTGCCTGGGGGTGTGGTTTTTAGATGCCGGGAGAAATCCCTGCCGTCTCGGCACCGACGCGGTGATGCCTGCGGGTGTCGCCTTCCTTCCTGAAGGGCGTCGGGTGTATTTCTTCCCCACCCCCGTGGCGGACCGGGGAAACCCTAGGTACCAGGGGAAACCCATGGAACCGTCCGGGCAGCAGCGTCATAGTCGTCGCATCCCTTCTTGGAGGTGTTGCTTGGTTCGCGGCATTTCGGAGCGCTAGGACTGTGGTGGATATTCTTCAGAGGGCGCAGCGGTTGCGAGTTATCACTGTTTTCGTCGAACCGCCGGTGTCGGCATTATTTTCTCTTTTTTCCTTTTTTTGTTTCTTTTGGGCATGATCTGTGCTGTTTGGCCCCAGCGGTGGTTTCGCAGTTGTATCAGTTGGTTGTTATATTAATATAGCTGGGCGCAAGCCTGTTTCGAGAGTAGCACAGATGGCCTACTTCGGATGAAAGAGGAGATAACCTAATTGCATTGGATTAAGCCGTAGATGGCGACATCAAGCATCATTTTACAAAAGCAGGCGAGGGGAATATAATGTTCAGCACACGAAGCAGACCTAGTAGAACATCACCATCATCCATGATCGACCACATCATCTAAGAGACTAAACCAGCGATACCAGTACCTTCTTCATTCTCCCAGTATCTTATTCGATTCAGGCCAAGGGCGATACAGACCTCATCTATCAGGGCAGGGGTACGGGCTTGGCGTCGCTACCAGTCCTCGGCCCCAGCATCCACAGGCTTGGACTCTGGCGCGGCCTCCTCGACGGTCTCGTCAAGTACCACAGGCTTGGACACAGACGACTCGGCCTCCTCCGACGACCCTGCCCCGACGGTCTCGTCAAGTCCCATAGGCTTGGACTCCTTCGGTGACTCGGCCTCCCCGAAAACCTTGGCGATGCGCTCGATGGGGATGGCGGGGAGGTACCGTGCTCCAGCGAGCCCCTGCCGGGCCGCGTAGGCGATCACCCTGTTGTACTTCTCGGCCCAGTAGGCGGCGGTGGGCACGGCGATCTGCGCCACCTGCGGGAACAGCGGCAGCCCGTTGAGCGAGCGCCAGACTGAGACGGCCAGGTGCTCCGCCGCCGGCATGTAGCGCACGTACATGTCCTTGGCTGCCGGCTCGATCCTCCCATACACGTCCTTGCTGTACACGGGGCGGGCCGCGCCGCCGGACCGCTGCACCACGTCGGCGATCTCCCGGGCCACCGCGTACGCCTTGGCTGATGCGGCCTTGAGCCTCGATGGGCGGTGCCGGTTCAGCTCTTGCACCTTCCCCGCAAACCGCAAACCTAATAGAACTCTCTCCCCATTTAACATCAAGACACCAAAAAAGGGAAAAGCGATGTTACAGTCCCAAATGGCAGTGGCGGATCTAGAATGAAATTAGTGGGTGCCAAACTTACAAAATCCTACGATTCAACCATGATTAGTGTCAACAATACTCCCTTCGTTCCTAAATATAAGATGTTTTAGTTTTTGTCCACATTCACATGCACACAAATGTATCTAGACATATTTTATGTGTATGTTCACTCATTTTAGTATGCATCTATACAACATGTGTAACAACTAAAACATTTTACATTTATGAACAGAGGGAGTACTAGCTAAGAGCATTTCTACTAACCCATGGCATACCCACTGAATACGCCTTGCCAAGTGGAAATCACTCCGCAGGACTACAGACATCATTGGCGTCATCCTTGTCATCATCATCTTCATCTTCTGGGTAATCCAATGCTTATGGGAGTTCCCAACTATGATGAGACCTACTCCACTTCTCATAAGATGTGACCCTATCCTTGAATCCAGCAACAATCTCAACACCCAAACTCTTAAAATGATTAGGAGTACGAAAATGTTTTTCTTTGCTCCCTTGTGTGCTTTCCAAGCCCTCATATCCATACCGTCTTGGCAACAAGTCATATTTCATGTTCATCCAAGCATGGCAAATCAACTTCTTCACGTGGGGAGCAAAGATTGTAATTCTCCTTGACATCACACCCTCAGACATCTCATGCCATAGAATGTCCATGACATCAGGCTTCTTTCCTTTGTCCGCATTGAGATGACACAAACATAATGTCGATGAGTTGACCATGGATTTGATCAAAGTTACCGACCCAGGGAGCAACTGTTTTGCGGTAGATGCGCTGCAAGATGTCATAGACCTTGTCCAAGTTCTTGGATTGGCCAACCACCACACGCCCCCGGGATGTAGAGATCCATAAGCACGGAAGGACTCATTTGCTTGGGATTGTAGGGCACATGAAAGTATTGCTCCTTGGCTGCGGGGTCCATCACATTGCCAAAATCAACCATGTCAAGAACTTGAGCGGACTCACTCCATGTCGCAATGAGGACCTTGTCCTTTGTCATCCAAGTTACCTTCGATGGTTCACTAGAGTAGAAGTGAACGGTGGCATAGAACTGAGCCACGAGAGTCTCACCATATTCTTCGTGCACACCAATGTAGTCCATCAAACCTTTTCGTGCTGGTTAGGAAGGAGCTACAACGGTAAATAATAAACCTTTGTTTGATAACAAACACACAAGAAGCTTGATTACATGTATTGAATTTTTTTACCACACATTGGAACAAATCACCACTTAGATAGGAAAAAAAAGATAGTCTAAGTGAGGCAGAAATTTGGGCGAATAGAAACAAAATTCGTTGCAAAACAAACACCGAAAACATAAAAAAAACATTATTAGATATAATATTGGCATCTTAGTTAATAGCTGAAGAAAAAACTTATGAAGGAAATAAACAGTTATATGAAACACTAAGGGAACAAAGAATGAAACATCAACATGTACGAGAACCTTTCAAACGGAAAAAGTTATGTACACGGGCAAGGAGTTTTCCCTTTTTTTTGGGTTTAAATCAGCTTAATTACTCGAAGGAATCGTTATGAGGTAGAAACTCGGTAAAACCAATCTGCCACAAACAATGACCCACAATCAGAGACATCATTATGTGCTAAAGTATGAGACTTAGAATTATTCTTTCCACCCTCATGAAAAATTGCATCTTCTGAAACTTTAAACATAACGAACAACTAGTCAACAAAGTTAACTCCAACACTAACTCGCACCGCCACACAAACAACAACAAGATAAAGGTTTTTAGATCTAACAATTCTTGGATCACTCCGGCGAGACAAAAGCAAAGTCAGTGAAATGAAAAATTGGTCCCGGTAGGAATTAAAATGAATACAATTTATACTAGACTTTTATACTTATCTAGGTAATATTTCTATAATGCCATAGTATTACAAGTATAATACTATGTTTGTTCGCATGGTTTAACCAAATAATTGGCAATATTTTAAATATTAGTCAGATTGTTTTTATTTTAGAATTCATCGAAAGATACTAAGCTGCATTTTGTAGAAAAGTTTGTTCTAGAATTATGTTTTCTCCAACGCATAAGCTTTATTACAAAGATTTTGTGGTAAAGATATGTAAGAAGTACGATCTAACAAATGGTCAGTAGCACTTTGCCGTGCCGTTGCCGGCCGCTGTCCACGTCCAGCCAATGGACGGAAGAGACGCTATAGGATGAACTGAAATCCGTGACGCGCGCCGTAGTGCACTCCTACATCACAGGGAGAGACGTTATCCGTGCACGTCCTGTTGCGCTGCCGTGGAAGCCAGGAAGACGGGACGAGAGAGAGCAGCACGGCCGACCGATCCGCGACAAGCATTTGGCGGCCGTAGAACAGAAGCGTGGAGGTTATGCTCTACGAAACGGCCGGAAATCGTCTCGTTTCTTGTGCAGGTGTGCACCACGCGTGCAACGAGTTCCAGAACGGCCTCACGTGAGGACCACAACTCGACGAGTGACAACAGCGCGTGTCGTCACTCAACGCCACCGGACACCGGTGGCGGTGATCGATGAGCGCAGCGTGGGGTAGGTTGCGACCTGTGTCGTCGCCTGATGGTTCCGTCCCGTGGCAGTTTTTTTTTCCGAGAGTACGACCTTAATAATTTTATAAAAGTCGGAGGTTTGAGTACAAGAAAATGACAGTCCGTTACGCACAACACTGTCACACAACTCCACACCGGCTAGTTCGAAGACAGCCACCCTGGACACCACCACAACAACAAGAAAAGCCTATCCTAAACTCACGGTGGGCATAAAACCCGAAACCCGAATCCCGAACCCGGAAAACCCGGACCCGAACCCGACAAACCCGAGCACTTGTACGGGTATCCCTTCTGGAAACCCGAATTTAGTTCAGGTATCTCGGGTATCACTCCCCGGAACCCGAATATCCCGATTTACCCGAACAACCCAGCACACTAGCGATCAGCACTGCACAGCCCATCAATATGCAGCCCATTTCTTGAAACACAGGCCCAGCAAACTCCCGAAACCCTATCCCTAATCCCTACCCACGGCCACACCCAACCCCAGCCGCCACACCCAACCCCAGCTCGGCAGCTCCTCCCGAAATCCCACACCCTAATCCCCTCCTCGTGCTCCCACACGGCCACACCCAACCCCAGCCGCCACAGCCACCGCCGCCGTTCGCTGTCATACCAACCTCCGGCTGACATGGGTATGCCTATCGGGTACCCTACCATGAGGGTACCTGGTGCACGTATCGACTAGGCCCAACTATCAGAGCCTACATGAAGCCCATGAAGGGAGGCCCACGAAGATGGAGTATCCTCCAAGTTTGGCGAAACAATAGTCGGTTTAGAGTTTCCTTACTTGTAAATCGAGTCGGTTACGAACACCCGAGACCCAGCCTATTATTTAAGGACTGGGAGGGCCATCGAACCAGACAACGAACCACCAGAGCCACAAACCCTAGCGAGATCGACATCTCGCCGGGACCTTGTAACCATCATATTCACAAAGCAATAACAGACAGGCAGGACGTAGGGGTGTTACCTCCACACGAGGGCCCTGAACCTGGGTAAAATCTTTGCCCTGCTTGTCAGCCGACGATACTTCCAGCTCTACCACGTTCTCTCCCCCATATTCATAACCTAGGGACCTTAACCATGGGTCTTGATGAGTCTACCCCTCGTCAAGTGGCGCCGTCTGTGGGAAAGAATAGCGCTGGACTCGAAGTTTCGCCGGTCCCAACAGCAAACGGCAAATCGCCGATCACACCAGCAAACGGCAACTCGCCGATCTCATCTGCAAACGGCAACTCGCCGGCCATGTCAGCAAACAGCAACTCGCCGATCCAGGCGACACACGGCGACTCGCCGATCCACTCGAAAAGCGGCAGCCTGCCCGCTTCACCTGCAAAAAGCGCATCTGCTCTTCCAATGAATTTCAATCCGCACTCGCCGGAGCTTCAGGAGGCGTTTTCCGGCCTTGAATCAGGTTTGAGTTTGACTGTTGGAGCATTCAATTTTTTCGTAAACAATCTTGGCACGCAGGACTCGACAGATCCGCAACAACTGGCGCTGGGCGCACTCGAGGCTCCGTCGACTGCGCTCGCCCCGTCGTCGATTCCTGAAGCCTGCTCGCCCGCAACAACCATGTCGACCGGCGAGATCGACAGGTTCATGATGACGGAACTCCAAGGCGAGGAGGCAGAATCAGCATACCGCACAAGCAACGTCGACTTCAACCTACCACTCGACGAGAGTTTCGACTGCGGGATCTCCCTCGATGACTTCTACGAGCCCGCGATTCATAACGACAGCAACGTCGACTCGGAGATCTTCACCAACACCAACCTCGACTCAGAAATCCATAATGGCTTCGCCAACACCGAGATGAGCATAGGCGATGAGCACATCGACAACGAGATTCGCCTCGAAGATCTACTCGATGAACATACTGGCTCTGACATGAGCCTCGACGGCGACGTCGAGTCCATGACTGGAATCGACAGCACATACACCTGTCCACGGGTCACGCCCCATCAGGTCTACGTGGCCTTCTCCGCAGAATCATCCGCAGACGCAGCCGCTCGCAGGCCTGCACAATTCCCATGCACGGTAACCATGCCGGATGGGGTCACAACCTTGACAATCACGGAGGAGATGGCAGCAAAAGCAGATAAAGTCATAAAGGAGTGCACAATGATGCCACCAAATTCCACCCCAGAGGAGATGTTGACCTTCCAGTACTTCAACTGGCAGGAGTCAATTCGACTGCAAAACTACCGAGCGACGCTCGAAGAGCGCAAAAGGCAAGCCAGCCTCTCGAGTGCCCGAAGAAGGGAGCAATCCCTCGGGTCCACAATGCAACCAACCCCACGACCTAGGTCGCGGTTGGCAAGCCTTCCAGAACATGAAAGGGTAGCAATCACCCGTAACCTGTCGTTCATGACAGAGGACGCTAACGGAATCCCAGTGCCCAAAACTGCTGCGGGTGCATTATTCTCCGTAGGTGCTTACCTCAAGGCAATGCAACCTCCGGCGAATGACCCTAACGCAGCCCTGCATCGCCAACAACTCAAATCGCTAGCTCTAGCGGCACAGGCTATACAGCCAGAAGACAAAACTCCAGCAAGGAATCGCGATCGCGACATAGTCGACTCACGACACGCAGCACATCATCGCAGTGGTCGCAGCCACCACTCGGATGAAGGAAGGAGAAGCACGCGCCGGCACAGGTCCAGCAGAAGCAGATCTCGAAGATCCTATAGCAGCGATTCATACTCTGATCGAACCAGAGCCATGCGGAGCATTGTGCTTCACTCGACGCATCCGTGAGACGCGGATGCCCAAAGGTTCAAGTTGACAGGCGAACAACCCAAGTACAACGGTCGCCAAGAACCTTCGGGTGGCTAGAAGATTACAGACTCGCCGTGGCATGCCAGCGTGGCACGAACACCACGGCGATGCAGTACATACGACTCATGCTCGAAGGAACTGCCCGCGACTGGCTCAAGGCGCTCCCTCCATCATCATACGACTCGTGGGACGATTTCCGCAGAGACTTCATCAAAAACTTCGAGCCTCTATGTGAGCGCCCGAAGACATTCGAAGAATTAAGGCATGCACTCAACGATCAGACGAGTCGTTGAGATCATACATACGGCGGTGGACCGAAATACGCAATTCGGTTGGCAAAGTGTCAGAAGACAGGGCCATGGATGCCTTCATACAAGGTCTCGCCAGGAAGGACTTCAAAGAGGCACTTGGTCGTGAAAAGCCAACCTCCCTGGCTGACCTCATCAAAGTTGCGACTGAGTGGGCAGATGGAGAGGATTCTGTACGCAGATCCCGTGCTTCCCCACCACGCGACAACTACGAAAGCGGCAGTCGAGGCCGCAGAGATTCATACAGAGAAGATCGCAGGCGCAAACGTTCCAAACGTCCTTACGACGATAACAGACCCGAGTTCATGGCGGCTGGATACACACAACCCGGGAGACCAAGATAGAAGCAATCGACGCTCGGATGATCGACGGGACAGTCGAGATCGCGAGCAGCGGAGCGACAGCTACAAAAGGCAAGAATGGCGCAAACGCAGCGACGCAAAACCCGAGCGGTCATTCGAGGAAAAGATGGACGACTGGTGCAGATTCCACCTCTTCAAGGGGGACGACGGAAAACTACGCTCCAATCACACCCTAAGGAACTGCAGGGAATTCGACCAAATGGCGACTGACTACATGATACGACTCAAAAGGTACGGCCCAGCACCTGCTCAGCCCACGCCTGCACCCGCACCACAGCCGAACGCTGTGCCCGCTCTCATGGCGCCACAGCCGCCACCGCAACCACCACCACAGCCTGCTCCAGGCGCAAACCTCGCAGGTGCCATACAACCCGTACTACGGGCGGAAGATGATCAATATCCACAGCCCCACGGGCAGATGTACATGATACAAAAGGGTCGCCCTCCAACAGGCAGCAAAAGCTAATCACTCGACAGTGAACATGGCTGTCATGGCACCTCCTGCCGTGCCGAATTTCTGAAGGGATCGGAAACCATCATAAGCTTCAGTCGAGAGGATCATCCCCCAGCTGTAGTTCGACCAGGGCACGCGGCTCTGGTACTCGACGCGCAAATAGGAGGCTACGCCATGACCAAGGTCTTCATGGATGGAGGCAGCGGCATAAACATCATCTTCGCGGACACGCTCCGCAAAATGAACAGGTCAGTCGAAAACCTCCCAAAATCTTCAAATACCTTCCACGGTATCGTTCCTGGCAAAGCAATTAGCCCAGAAGGCACCATACAACTCGACGTTACGTTCGGGGACAAAAGCCACTTCAGGACAGAGTCGATTGAGTTCGAGGTCGTCGACTGGAAATCACAATACCATGCTATTCTTGGTCGCCCGACGTTTGCTCGATTCATGGCGGTGCCACACTACGCGTACCTCACGCTGAAGATGCCAGGACCAAAGGGAGTCATACTGTCCGTGGAAACTTTCAAAGGTCCGATGCTTGCGACCGCGAGTTCAGCAAAATCTCCGAGATGTTCGGGGTGGAAGAATCACTCGCCGACTGGCGATTTCCAACGACCGCACACTCCTTCCGGAGCATAAGAAGTTGGCAGTCGACAGATCCTTCAATGCTACAAATGACACAAGGTCGCATCAGGTGCACCCGACCGATCCGTCCAAGACAGTCAACATATCTTCGAGCCTGCCTATCGCATAGGAAGGCGCGCTCGTCGAATTCCTCCGTGAGAACTGGGAAATATTTGCGTGGTGTCCAGCCGACATGCCAGGTATTCCCAGGGAATTCGCCGAGCACTCTCTCCAATTGTTTCCAGATGCAAAGCCAGTCAAGCAAACGATGCGTCGAATCTCCGGCCCAAAGCGAACCGCAGTCGAATCTGAAGTCGACCGGTTACTCGCAGCAGGATTCATTAGGGAAATCAAGAAATCACAATGGGTGGCCAACCCCGTACTCGTAGAGAAGAAGCATACAGACATCCTTCGGATGTGCGTGGACTTCACAGCGCTGAACAAGTGCTGTCCAAAGGATCACTTCCCGCTACCCCGAATCGACCAGATCGTCGACTCCACCGCCGGATGCGCACGACTCTCCTTTCTGGATGCTTACTCAGGTTATCACCAGATAAGGATGAAGCAAGAAGACGAAGAAAAAACGGCGTTCATAACCCCACTCGGGGTCTACTGCTACACAACTATGCCCTTTGGGCTCAAAAACGCGGGTGCAACATACCAGCGCATGATGCAGGACTGCCTCAAAAAGCAAATCGGACGCAACGTCCAGGTCTACGTGGATGACATTGTCATTACCACAAGGGAAGAACACACACTACTCGACGATTTGAGGGAGACGTTCGCAAACCTCAAACGCTTCCATATCAAGCTCAATCCTAAGAAGTGCACGTTCGGCGTTCCAGCCGGGCAGCTCCTAGGGTACCTAGTCTCTGCCCGTGGAATCGAAGCAGACCCGGAGAAAATACAGGCCATCCTCACAATGCAAAGGCCTTCAAAGCTTCACGATGTGCAGAAACTAGCAGGACGAGTAGCAGCGCTCAGTCGATTCATCAGCAAACTGGGTGAAAAGGCTCTACCATTCTATCGACTGATGAAGAAGGCGGACAAGTTCGAGTGGACGCCAGAAGCTGAAGCAGCCTTCACAGATCTCAAGCGGATCCTCACAAGCCCTCCGATCCTCGTCGCACCTAAGGAACGGGAACCACTCTACCTGTATGTCTCGGCTACAAACAGGGTGGTGAGCACCGTACTGGTAGTCGAACGCATGGAGGAGGGGCACATCCAAAGCATACAACGTCCAGTCTACTACCTGAGCGAGGTTCTCTCCATATCAAAACAGCGGTACCCGCACTATCAAAAGCTGGCATACGCTGTATTCATGTCCTCAAGGAAGTTGACACACTACTTCACCGAGCACCCGATCACCGTGGTAAGTAACTCAGCAATCGGTGATATCCTCACAAACCCCAATGCAACGGGTCGAGTCGCAAAATGGCTCATCGAGCTGGCTCCAAGAGACATCAAGTACGAGCACCCGAAGGCTATCAAAGCACAAGTCCTACCCGACTTCACAACCGAGTGGATAGAGGCCCAATTACCTGGAGCACCAGACGTGTCCAATTCCTGGACCATGTACTTCGATGGGTCCAAGAAACACGAAGGCGCAGGCGCAGGCGTCATCCTCATATCACCAAAAGGGGACAAGCTACGTTATGTTTTGCAGATGGGATTCAAACTACCCTCCAATAACGAGGCTGAATACGAGGCTCTGATCCATGGCATGCGGATGGCAAAAGCACTTGGGTGCACTCGATTGATGATCTACGGCGACTCCAATCTCGTGGTGCAGCAAACAATGAAGGCCTGCGACGCAATCGCGGACAACATGATCGCTTATCGCGACCTGTACAACACACTGGAGGGCAGCTTCGAGGGCTGTGAGTTGAGGCACATAGGAAGGGAAAGTAACGAAGAAGCAGACATGCTAGCCAATCTTGGCTCAACTGGCGCACAAATTCCACCTGGTGTCTTCCTCGAGCGCATCGAACACAGATCTATCAAGGAGAAACGAGAGCCTCCTCCGTCGACTACGCCAGCCAAAAGCAAAGCGCCAGCACAGAGGACCCCCCAGTCGAGGTACTCTCATTGAGCCAACTTGGACTCAACCTTTTCTGGCTTACATACTCCGCGGCGAGCTACCAGATGACATAACCGAGTCCCGACGCGTGACTCGAAGATCAAAAGCATACACCGTTATCAACGGCGAGTTATACAAGCGCAGCATATCAGGTATGTTCCAAAGATGCATCGCATTCGAAGATGGCCAAGCCATACTTCGAGATATTCATGCAGGTACCTGTGGGCATCACGCCAGCAGTCGATCACTCGTAGCCAAAGCCTTTCGCGCAGGGTTTTACTGGCCTACAGCACTCAAAGACGCGGAGGACATAGTCAAAAGGTGCGTCGGCTGCCAGAAATTCGCAACAAGGCCGCACGCACCCGCATCGGCGTTGAAGACTATACCGCTGGCCTGGCCTTTCGCCCAATGGGGGCTCGATATGGTTGGGCCACTCAAAAAATCATCGCATGGCGGGCATACTCACCTACTGGTGGCAGTCGACAAGTTCACAAAGTGGATCGAGGCGGTCCCCATCACAAATTCGACTGCTACTACGGCAGTCAACTTCATAAAGAGCATCATCTACCGCTTCGGTGTCCCAAACAGTATCATCACTGATAACGGCACAAACTTCACGGCTGAGGAGTTCAAAACCTTCTGCAAAGAGCAGACATTACGCTCAACTACGCATCCGTGGCACATCCACAATCCAATGGCCAAGTCGAAAAGGCCAATGGACTTGTGACGAGTGGGATCAAGAAGCGCCTCCTGGTGCCACTCAAAAGAGCTGCGGGTGCTTGGGTCGAAGAACTACCATCTGTGCTATGGAGCCTACGCACAACTCCCAACACTTCTACGCAGTTCACCCCATTCTTCATGGTCTATGGCAGAGGCAATTCTGCCATCAGATGTGCGGTTCAATGCACCACGAGTTGAAGCATACAATGAAGAGACGCAGAAGAAGCACTCGAAGATGCAGTCGACTTACTCGATGAGCGCGAGACACGGCCTTGGCCCGCACAGCTGTTTACCAGCAGGATCTCCGCAACTACCATAGCCGTCGACTGCGAACCAGGTCCTTTGTTGTGGCGACCTGGTTCTTCGACTGAAGCAAAAGAAGGTGCACAAGCTCGCTTCCCCATGGGAAGGTCCCTTCATCATCACGGAGGTCCTTGGTGGAGGCGCATATCGACTGAAGCACGCGAAGACAGGCGAACTCTCTCATAATCCTTGGAACGTTGCGCATCTGCGCCGTTTCTACGCATAAAGTGCTCACAGTCATACAATGTAATAGGCTATATGTCGGATGGCTGCAGGTTTCAGACGCGCTCTTTTCCTTACCAGGGTACCTAAGGGGACTGGAAGGTTTTTAATGAGGCGGCCTGCAGCCTAACATTCAAAAGAGGAATAAAATCAATGTTCCTTCGACTTCTTTGTGGTTACTACCCGCATAATTCATACCTTAACCGCACCCGAAACCCTCGGGGGCTGTGTTATCGATCAAATGAGCTCTCGCTCTTGCAGAAACACAATGCCTTAGCCGCACCCGAATGCTCGGGGGCTGCGTAACAAGGATCCAAACAAAGAACACAAAAACTCTGCAGCCGCACTCGAATACTCGGGGGCTGCACAGTCATTGGTTCACAACCAACACATATTTCACAAACCCCGCTCGACTGACTCGGGGGCTCGACAAAAAATCAAAGTATACAAACTATACAATATACAAAGAGTCAAAAATTACACTCGGGGGCTGCCCCCTATACAAAAATTGCACTCGCAAACTATTCTAATCCTCAGGCTCGTCCTTTACGGGCAGCTCGGGACCGCAAAGCTGTTCGCGAGTGCACTCGATTAGTGTCTCCGCAGCTGGATCGTGTCATCCAGGTCTTTTGTTCGAGAACCTCTCCGGCTGCAGGTGTCCGCAACACCAACCTTGGTTTTCGACTACGCATATACGCCATTGCAGCGTTGGCTCCAATCACAAGTCTCTGAGACAGCAACTCTCGAATGGGATTTGTTTGACGGAAGATGTTCAACAAAGCACGAATCCCTTGTGGTTGTGGCCCCGCAGGAAAAAGAGTCTCGTTCAGGCGAATAAACGCTGCCCGGCATAACTCCAGCAGTTCAGCACTTCGCCAGACGCGATCCTTCAGGGTGGCGAGTATGCGGGCATGGTACCTATCAAGCCAAAAGTGTTGACGCCCAGTCGTAGGGTCGTCAACCACGCTATCCAGACGCCCTTCCACGCGAATCTTTTCAGCCTGGAAGTTGTCGACAAAGCCTACAAACACGGGCGCACCAGTCAGATCAAAAGGACAATAGCTACGCAAAAAGCTTGTAAACAGAGCAAGACTCGAACTTACACTCGAGTTGCCTGTTCACAAGATCCATCTCCCCGAGCACATATTCCTCGCGTTGGGTGGCCAACGCGGGTCTCGCCCTCAATCGATTCAGCTCAGCCTGGGCGTCCTTCAGATCTTGCTCCATTCTCACAAATTTGGCCTTCATAACTCCATCACCTTGGCATCATTTACCACCTGACCCTGGGATCGGGTGGTGATTGGAGCCTGCGAGGAACTAGTCGCAGTAGCAGGTTCTCGTGACTGTTCAAAGAGCATAATCACAAACACAAAGTTTGTGTCAGAAGCTAAAACTCATGTCATAAGCATACAACTCTTCGAGTGAAAGACATTAGCAAAAGACTATTTGCATAAACAAGGTAGCACAAACAAAGCGCAGACTCGCGCAGTTCAGAAGGTATCATTACAAGGCATAAAAAACAAAAGGGTACAGCTACCCTAAACCTAAGATTCGATTTCCTAAGCAGACGATTGGCAGTCTCGAGTGCCCGGCGCTCCATGGTGTTCATAAAAACCTCGGCCAGTCGCGCGGCGGCTCCGCTCACCCCCTTCAGAGAAATGGGCTTCCCATCTGGCTTCCGAGGGAACGCAGACAGTGCTGCCTCATAGTCGCAATCTATCCCATGTCCCATAAGAAGCTTGATGGTGGACTCGGATCCGCGTACCGTGTTGGCGCGAGCGAAACCCGCCATGGTGGACGTCCCGGGGCCAAACACGTCGGCGAAGTCGTCCACCGTCGACGGCACTACGCCAGTCGGGAACACCACCTTGTATACAGCGCCAAGTGTGCTCGTCGATTTGGCGAGTGCTTCTTTCGCCTGGTTGCATAGGCGCCTAAGCCGCCCACAGCCTGTTCCAGCGAAAGATCGTCACTCGCCACGTCCGCAGAGGCCGGTGCGCCAACAGCTTCTGCACAATTCAAAAAAGGCAAAAGTCATTTCATGACACTCGACAGTTATATCGTCATATCAAAAGGAGAAAAGATTACTCACCTCCCATGGCCTGCGCGAGTGCCGCGAGCTGGTCAGCATATCCTCGCTCGCGTGCAGCGGCTGAGTTGGTGGCGGCAGCCAGCTCTTTCTTCGACTCTTCGCGCTGCGCGGCGAGTGCATCTTCCAGCTCCTTCTTCTCGCCTGGCCCAGCAAAATCACGTGCATTCAATACTCGACAAAATCAAGCATTGCAAAAAAAATTAGCAAAACAAAAGCATGGTATCCCTCTCCTGCTCCACCTGGACATAAGCCTTGGCAGAATCTGCCAAGGTATGATAGAAGGGCTGCAAGCACACGAATTCAGCAAAATTCTAACTCTCACAGTCCCAAGTCAAACGGGTCAGGCAAAAATGTACTTACGTGTTCATCCACGGTTCAGAAGTCGCGACTGATGTCCCGACCTCTGGGGCTGTCACCTTGGCCGTTTCAGTGACAGCATCAGTGGCCATTGGCTGGACAGTCTCGTTTCCAGTCGGTGCAGAATTCGAGTGCTCCAGGGTTGGAACATTCTCGACTGGAGGAGTCCCAGGCTGATTGTTTTCAGCGCTGTGAGCAACACAACAAAGCAAAAAGATGGTCAGCACAAATATGTGACAGCACAAAATTCTCATATCATACTCAAAAAACACATACCTGTGCTCCTCATCTTCCTCATCTTCGGAGTCGCCAAAAATTGGTCCCCCAAAGGCTGGGGTACCACTCGACTGAAGAGGAAGAGTTGAGCTTGTTGAGCACGCACGCAAAGGAGCGGCTTGGAAAACAGGTGGTGAGCCTGATTCCTCGTCATCCTCCAAGCCCTGCCCCCTCGCGGGTGAACTCACAGCAGAAGGCGCCTTCTTGGCCAGTCGACGACGCTTTGGTGGCGCGGTGTCGACTTCTTGGTCAGCGGTGGCCTTTTCCTCAGATTGGACCTCTTCCGCTGCGTCCTCCTCGACCTCCTCCGCATGCGAAGTGGTGGCAGAAGGGATGGGCGACTGATCCCTTTTCGGGTCCACCACTAGCACCTGAGTTTCTTCAGTCTCACCATTTTCTGGCAGAGGGGGTAGAGAGGTGGCAGTCGAGTGGTCCTGCATCGCATACATCATAAATTGCAAAGTCAGAAGCGAAATCGAACAAACACATAGCATACGAGTGGCAAACTCTTAAAATGCAGACATACCTCAGGCAAAGGGTTTTCCGCCCCATACGGCTCAATGGGACAGTCGACGTCGCATTTGTCGCCTGTCGTCAAGTTGGTGATGTGCCGCACGTGATTCACAAGCTCGTTCCTCGACAGCTCCTCTGGGCTCATCCGAGTGGAGTCACCCGCGCCCTCAAACTCCCAATGGGGTGCGCTCGGGCACGGAGTGGCCACACCCGCCTCTTCACAAAGGTGGCGATCAAATGGATGCATGTGACCTTGTCCAGCATGCCGCCGATCCGAGCCAGCAAAGGGCTTGCCTCCTCCATTTCTTCAGCTGAGAGTTGGTGATCCCACGCCTTGGTCCTGGTGAAAGCAGCAGTCGAGAAAGGGGCGGCTGCATCCTGCTCGACAGTCGCATAAAACCACCCCTTCCTCCAGCCTTGGGCGGAGTCGACGGTCTTCAGGCGGAAGTAGCGGGTGTCGCTGCGCACCTGGATTCCACAGCCGCCGACGGGGTAGGTGCGACCACCTCCTCTGTTCGGCCGTACCATGAAGATGGCTTTCCACAGCGCCCAGCTGGGTGCGACGCCGAGGAAGCACTCGCACAGCGTGATGAAACACGCGATATGCATAATGCCATTTGGGGTGAGATCATGGATCTGCACCCCGTAGGCAAAAAGAAGACCACGAACGAAGTCGTGGAGGGGAAGCGAAAAGCCCCTAGGCAAAAACTCCGCAAAACAAACACGCTCGTTGGCGCGTGGTTCGGGGAGTACCTCCTTGGGCGACGGCGCGCGGACGGCGAGCTGCTCCGCGGGTGGCAGATACCCTGCTCGCGGAACTTGACCAAATGGGCGTCCTTGATGGTGGACTTCGCCCAGTCCCCGCTGCCCTTCTTCAGCGCGGCGGATGCAGATGTACCCGCCACAGTCTTCTTGCCCTTGGCCGCATCGGTCGCGGCAGCGGCGGCGGCACCACGCTTGGAGCCTCCACCTTTCGCCATTGCAACGATGGATGAGGGTGGAGAAGAGAGCTTGGGCGCAGAGCAATGGAGGTGGGCGCGAGGAGGAAGATGAGACGAGGGGCGGCGCAAAGAGGCAAATGGCAAGTAAAAAAAATTCTGCCAGCGTTGTCTCCACTATTTACCACAGATCGCAAAACGATCGCAACCGTTAAAACAAAGGCATACGCTCCGCGCGAAATCTGGCCATACACGTGGCAGCCACGGAGAGCAACCGTCGGCGGCCACTCCGCCCACTACGCACGAGAATCCAGGAAACCATCATCACGCCCCGTGAAAGGTCAAATCAAGTCCACGCGGCGTCATCCCTGGTCAGCTCTGCAGAAACGGGCCCACAAAGCAGGGTCACGTCTTATCAAACATCACCAAGCACGCCACCGCTTGTCAGAGATGGCAGTCGCAAAATGCGTCATTGCTGACGTTATTCATATTGCACAATTGGCACAAAAGTCACTCGATGATTCATTCGAATGATGTCACACCATAAACTCGATGGGTTTTCCAGCAGAGGTCATATATGCCAGTCGAAGGAATTTCGATTGCAACATCATACTTCCATCGGGAGCGTATCAAAAAAATTCTTTGACTAATGTATGCAGGATAAAAGATTTTGAGATTATCCTCCATTGCAAGCAATAAATCACAATCTCGGGGGCTACTCCCATCGGGAGCGCTGTCGCGCACCCGATAAAATAATGGCAAAGTATCAGTCGACAATTTACTCGACTCAGTTCATAAGCAAAATCGCACTCGAAATATTCCCGGGTTGATCTGACGATCCTTGGATGCTGCATGCATAGTGCAAAGGTAAGACCCACCGATCAGTCGAATTGGGCTGAGGACCGCTCCGGCAGCGTTATCCTCAAATGTTCCGTGTCAGCAGACATGATGAAAAATCCCCGACGGACGCGTTGGGTAGATTCAAAATTATGCTGCAGTTCGATTCTGTAAGACCTCAACGGCCGTTTCGAGTCTGTTCAGTTTGTTCCAGATTCGAGTCCGGGGACTCGAGTTTGATTGAAAGCTAGTATGGTTTTGCCACAAATGGTAGTTAACTGGCCCCGATCCGTCGTGTGTGCCGGGCCTGCTAAGCTAATATCCCTTGACTATCATAAGCAAAAACTCATAGTCGATGAAACACTCGACATAGCCAACATGTGCTATTTCATAAGAATTCTAAATACAGATGCAAAAAATGTAACGTGCATGATGTATGAGTCCATGCCCGACTTTTCGAATCAGACAAGTACTCGGGGGCTACTGACATGGGTATGCCTATCGGGTACCCTACCATGAGGGTACCTGATGCACGTATCGACTAGGCCCAACTCTCAGAGCCTACATGAAGCCCATGAAGGGAGGCCCACGAAGATGGAGTATCCTCCAAGTTTGGCGAAACAATAGTCGGTTTAGAGTTTCCTTACTTGTAAATCGAGTCGATTACGAACACCCGAGACCCAGCCTGTTATTTAAGGACTGGGAGGGCCATCGAACCAGACAACGAACCACCAGAGCCACAAACCCTAGCGAGATCGACATCTCGCCGGGACCCTTGTAACCATCATATTCACAAAGCAATAACAGACAGGCAGGACGTAGGGGTATTACCTACACACGAGGGCCCTGAACCTGGGTAAAATCTTTGCCCTGCTTGTCAGCCGACGATACTTCCAGCTCTACCACGTTCTCTCCCCATATTCATAACCTAGGGACCTTAACCATGGGTCTTGATGAGTCTACCCCTCGTCAGCGGCAGTCGAGGCCAAGGGAGGGCGACCTGGCGGCCGCTGGCGCGCGCGACGGCGGCCTGGAGCGCGGACACTGCCGACTGCCGAGGAGAGGAACGCGAGGAGCGCGCCAGCGACGAGGTGGTCGGCGTCCACGGGCCCCGTGCGGCGTGCGCGCGAGCTGGGAGAGCGCGGCGTCGCGGTGGTGGTAGTCCTCGAGCTGCGAGCGGCCGAGGCGGGCGAGGATGGACGCCACGAGGTCGAGCTCGCCGAGAGCAGCTTCGATCCAATCCTCCAATCCTCCTATTATCGGGTATTTCGGGATTACCGGACCCGGACCCGAAAATACGGGTACCCGAATTGTCGGGTAGCAGATTTTTGGACACATCTCGGGTATGATGTTTGGAAACCCGAAACATTTTTTACCCGAAAAACCCGACCCGAAATTTCGGGTATACCCGAACGCCCAGCGTGGTCCTAAACTGAGTAGCAAGGCGCGTCTCAACTGATGCCACCGTCTACAAGAAGAACATCTCCATCTTGACTTTCCTCTTCGACGCACCATCCTAAGAGGTGGATGGCAAAATTTGGTCCGTCCGAGAAAGGCGTCGTCTTGACACGGTAACGATGGTGTGCATAGCGCCCCCTGCAGAACAATCTTGGACAGCAGCGAGCACCGGAGGAAAGCAAACTAGGACCTCCAATCTTGGATAGCAAGGTCGCGTGACAGTTTAGTCCGCGAGGAATGCAGAGACGCCTCAGAGCATCTAGCAGATACCGGATAAGCCGCGGCCGGGAAATAACTTTTTTCCAGTGAGACGGCGAATAAGAGCAACTCTAGCAAATACCAGATAAGATGGTACCAGATATCGCGTATCGGTTGAGCTGGAAAAACTTTGCAGTACCATATTTGGTCTCGCAGAACGATGCAGGAAATTGATACTGGATATTGAACTGAAGAACAGATCAACTAGTTCGCGCGTTAATTTTACACAGGAAGTTCATCGAAATAGAATAGAACTGAAATTAACTCAACTAAAACGTTAATTAAACTAAACCAGACGGAAATGGAACCCTAGATCTACTCCGGCGGCGACATCGTTCTTTTTTCCCGGCGATGCGACGGCGTTCTTCTCCCCGGCGTCGGCGTCGACCTACGGTCGTCCTTCTCCGCCATGACGCGCAGCGCCACCGCCAGCTCCTGCTCGTCGACCGCCTTCATCAGACGCTCCTGCGCACCGGGAGCTCCGGCCTCCAACGCCGCCGTCGCGGCGGCGACCTCCGCCTCGGCTTCACGGACACGACCGTAAGTCGGGAGCAGCACCTCCTGGAAAACGGTCGAAGGCGATGATGTCGGAGCCCCGCGGCCTTCGGGGGTCACGCGGAGGTGCCCGACGGAATGTAGTCCCGACCGAAATCCTCCTCCGGCTCCTCCGCCGGCTCTTGCCGCTTCCTCCTCCGGCTGCCGCTCGAGCTCCCCGCCTCCGTGTCGTGCCTCTGCGGCGTCCGCGGCGTCATGAGACCTGCCCACCGGTGGTCCTTGTACGAGTCGCGGAGGCGCGCGCCATTCGAGCGGTTCAGCGTGGCCTGCCGCGCCTTCTCCTCCGTCGCCCTCCGCGCGCCTCGTCTTCCGACGGGTCCCGGCCTCCTCCGCACTTCCGCTGGAGTTGCGCAGGCTCGAGCAGCCATCGATCTGGTGGTGGGGATGGGAGAGGAGCTTCTAAGTGGCGTCGGTTGCTCGCCGAAGCTGGGAGAGGAATGCGGCGGCGCTGTGCTGGGTGCGGCGAAGAGGTTCAGTTTTGGTACTGAATCCACCTCTCCGGCCAGCTATCGGTGGACTGGACGGCGTGCCGCTTATCCGGTGGACTGGATAAACTTTTTTGGGCAGTGGGCTTAACCAGTTTACCGTAAACCGGCCGGACTTTTCCGGGCTGAGGGCCTTATTGGGTATAAGGTAGAGTTGCTCTAAGACCATGTACGGGATAAAATTTTGCAGAGCAGAAAAATTCTCCCTCTGCTCTATTTTTTCCGTTTCCGTGGCCGATTTTACCGCACGGAAGTTTAACCGAGCCAACCGCTCGAGCTCGGCGCCATGGACCCGGGGGCAGGGCAGGGCAGGACGTGGGTGGTGTGC
This sequence comes from Poa pratensis, assembly GCA_947311845.1. NCBI lineage: Eukaryota > Viridiplantae > Streptophyta > Magnoliopsida > Poales > Poaceae > Poa > Poa pratensis. The sequence continues at coordinate 27,583,756 of CAMZMU010000091.1, read as the reverse complement.
GAAATCAAATGGCGGCGGCCGCCGATGTAGGAGACGGACGGCTTTGGTTTCTCCAGCCGTTCAACAGAAGCCGCTGTGGACTTCTCTTCCCCTGGAGTCGTGGTCTCTTTCCGCCATAGGAAAGCGCACACGACAAGAAAAAAAGAACAGCCGACACTCACTGACCTTGGGTCTCCACTCAGTCCGGAACAACGCAGCGTTGCACTTCTCACGGCATCATAATACTGGATGGTTTCGTCAGGAATAGGCTGACGGCGACGGCTTCGAAAGCTAAGGCATCCGTCCATCGACCCCGGAGGAAAACAACGCGCCAAAACAGATTTCTGCTGACGGTTTCAGTTGACGAAACAAAGCAAATTAACCTAGCACAAGGATCATAAAGGTGGCCAATGGAACAGATGGCCTACTTCGCCAGCAACTGCGAATTAGAATAAACCTAGTTGCATTGGATTAAGCCATAGATGGCGACATCAAGCAGCATTGTACAAAAGCAGGCAAGGAGAATATAATGTTCATCACACAAAGTAGAGCTAGTAGAACATCACCATCATCTATGATCGACCACATTATCTAAGAGACTCATTAAACTAGCGATACCAGTACCTTCTTGGCCCCTCCCAGTATCTTATTCAGTTCAGGCCAAGGGCGATACAGACCTCATTCAGGGCAGGGGTACGGCCTACGGGCATGGCGTCGCTACTAGTTCTCGGCCCCAGCATCCACAGGCTTGGCCTCCGGCGCCGGTTCCTCGACGGTCTCGTCAAGTGCCACAGGCTTGGACTCCGACGACTCGGCCGACGACCCTTCCCCGACGGTCTCGTCAAGTCCCATAGGCTTGGACTCCTCCGGCGACTCGGCCTCCCCGAACACCTTGGCGATGCGCTCGATGGGGATGGCGGGAAGGTACCGCGCCCCCGGGAACGCCTGCCGGGCCGCGTAGGCGATCACCCTGTTGTACTTCTCGCCCCAGTACGCGGCGGTGGGCACGGCGATCTGCGCCACCTGCGGGAACAGCGGCAGCCCGTTGAGCGAGCGCCAGGCGGAGACGGCGAGGTGCTCCGCCGCCGGCTCGTACCGCACGTACAGGTCCTTGGCCGCCGGCTCGATCCTCCCATACGCGTCCTTGGCCACCGGCTCCAGCTTGCCGTACACGGCGCGGGCCGCGCCGCTCACGCCCGACCGCTGCGCCTCGTCGGCGATCTCCCTGGCCACCGCGTACGCCTTGGCGGATGCGGCCTTGAGCGAAGACGGGAGGTGTGGTCCAGCTCCTGCGCCGCGCCATCAACCTGCCATCGTCAGCGTGCAAGGCAGTTAGTGTGCTAGCAACAACAACACGACACCATGCTCTCGGAATTTGCCAAACAGAAAGAGGAGACGCCACCATGCTTGGAATTTAGTACAACAACTGTCGCTGGATCGGTATAGCAAACAAAACCAAATTCAACACCCTCCACGAGCGTCGGCATGCGATTCATTCACCACCACAACCTCGGAGTCTCCGCCATGGCTAGCATGCGCCGGAATCAGGGGAATCTCGAGAGGCAGATTCTACGCACCAGCACGGGGAATTCTCCACCGCACAGCTCAGCCACCCAACTAAGCCCTACGGAGTCCTGCAGAGGCTGTGGACCGCAAAACAACAAATCAGCGGCGCACCACAGCGCCTTCCGTGCTACCGTGCGCAGCATGCCACTACTCCACGGCGAGACAGACGCGCTAAATCGCCGCCGCGAAACGAGGGCGACCGTACCGACTAATAATCGACGCTATCGCGGAGAAGATCGAGGTGGTTCGCGGGCTCGACGGTGTGGCGTACATACCTTGCGGTCGACGAAGGCGAGGAGGTCGAGGGGGAGGTCGCGGAAGCGACCGTAGACGGGTCCGGCGACGCCCCTTACGGCGGAGTCGACGGCGTCGACGCCTGGGGAGCGGGCCGGCGTGGTCCCTGGCGAGCGCGTAGAGCCCCGCGACGCACAGCGCCGCCTGCGCCGCCGCACGTGCACGAACTCCAGCCGCCTCAGCCTCGGCCTCTCCTGCAACCAACACCAAACGAGAACACGCCCGATTCCCCAATCAGCACGAACCGCGCACCAAATCGAGCCGAGAAGCAACAAGGGAAGGGGAGGGAGATCGGTCCGGCTCTCACCTGCGTGCTGGGCTCCGCCATCGCTCGCGAACTCGGGAGAGCGGCTTCTAGAACCTTATCGGTGGAGACGGAATTTTGATTTTCCCCTTTGGTGCTTCGCTGAAACGAGGAACGAAATGGCAGGGGGTCAGGGGCGGGGCCCTATATAGGTGGCGACGGGCGTCGCTGGGCCGTGCGATGGGGTGGGCTTCTGATCGGGGCCGTCCGTCGTCGCCCGAACAGTCCGGATTCCGGAGCGGGGCCGGCACGTTGGCGTGAGGGGCACGTGGTTGGGGGGCGAGGGCCACGTATCTAGCTACCGGCGGTATCTTCTCTTTCCTCGCATCGTCGATCCGTGTGCGCCGTGAGAAAGGTGACGATGGTCCCGGTTTGGAGCTTTGTGCAAGTGCAACTGCTTTTGGAGGAGGATGGACGGCTGTGGTGGCCGGAGTCCGGCGCCGTGGAGCGTCGGGTACGCCGCCCGATGATGTCATGGTGGTGATGCCGACGATAACGCTTCTGGAAGTACGCCCCACGGACCATGCGGCTTTGCGTCAACATTAAGCTCCAGATTTTCTTAGAAACAAACAATCTTATCCCGATGAGTGAGTAAGCTTGTAGTTACGACTCTGAGTTCGACCTTATCCCGTGCTACAGTACCGTGAGAAGCGAAAAAGAAGGCGTCTTCGTTCCTCTCTCCGCCGGCGGCCAGATCGGCCGCCCCTTCCCTCTCCGGCCGCTATTACAGCGGTGGGAGAGTGGAGGGGCCCCGGTTCTGTGCCTTACGCGTGTAGATAGTAGGTTAGGTCCTCCCGGCGTCGTTGGAAGGGTGGAGCTGACGGCGAGGATGAGGAAATAGTGTTGGAGTTCGTCTTCCACCTCGACGACGTCACTGGTGGCGGAGCCAACGAGCTTCGGGTGCTTCCTCCCGGATCGACGAATCTGGTGAGGCTAGGTGCTCTAAGGGCGGTCGTCGTGGCGGAGGTGACGGCCGGCTTGCGGAGCTTTTGTCCCTCGCCCCTTCTTCGTCATGGTGTGGCTTCTCCTGGCCACGTCGTGGGGGTGCTGGGGGTGGTGCGGCGGGGAGCTGGTGCCTGGTGCTGGCTGCCTCCACCGCCTGTACAGGAGAAGCTTTTCTGGGGTCTCGGAGGTGTTCGCCGGCTTTCGGCGCGGTGTTCAGGCTTCTTCTGCCGGCCATGGTGGCGTGGGGAGGAGTGTTCTGCCAGCGTGCTCTGCTTCGACATGGCTTGGTTTCTTCCTTCTCGGCGGCCGTGGTGGCGAGGGGAGAAGGTGTGCTCAAGGTGTGCTATTGGCGTCGACTCCGGCAAGCGAGTTCGTGCTCAGTGCAGGTTTGTTTGGAAGAGGGGTGGTTGCGGGGAGGAAGCGCCTTGGCCGTGCGCGTTCAGCGATCTTCGGTTCCGTCGCTTGCGGCGGGCGGCTCCTGCGGTCTTCTACATGAGTGGGGTGCTCCCTTTCCCGGGGTTGGCGGCGGCCTGGTGTCTTCCTCTCAGCGGTGTTCGGCGATGGAGTTCGTCTTCAGGCGTTGCGGAGGTTCAGCGGCTTCCTCTGGTGCTGCTGTTGTGCTGGGCTTCGATGGCTTATACGTCTGCGTTTTTCAGTTCTTCCTCTGTAATCTTTGTTGAATACGCAGTGTGGATCCTTTAAAAAAAACAATCTTGTTCTAGTTCAGCCTGTAAAACACTGGCCACGCGATCGGGAACTACCGAGCTAGCACAACGGGAGGGATAGTACTCCTTCGACAACAACGCTCATGCCTGTGCACCTGCTCACGTGTGTCAGATTGGATCCGCTACTTTGTGCTAGAAACAGATCTTTGCCACAATGTAGACTGTGGCGCTACAGAGTCGACAGGTGTTTGCAGTTCGAAAGAAACAACAAACCATTCCTGCATGTCGGCTGGCTAACTATGCTCGCCTTTATTTACCGGGTATATCAACTCTACTATCAGCTTTGTCATTTTATGTTTGAAACCAATGGTTTGTCTTTTTTTTTTAGGAAGGATCCGATCCATTATACAAGATACTCAGTACAAATTACAAGGAAGTCCAACAAAGACAAGAAAATTACAAAAGGATCCTGAAATTTGCACGAAGTACCCTGGGCAACTTGAAGGAATCACAATCGGATCCAAGAGCCGGCTCCCAAGAACCTAGAGCTCGCCGTCGTCGCCGTACCTCAATCCGCGGAGAAGAAGCGCCGCCACATGTCGTAGATGGCCGCAAAAGCCGTCCGCCGCCTCGCAACGGAACCTAGACGCGTTGAACGCGCACAGCCACAGCGTCCACACCCAGCACCGCCGAACCTCCAGCCGACGAGGCGTCATCCAGGCCAGCCATCACCACCCGCACCATCCGCCACCGGCCACTGCTCCCCTCGCCACCAAGGCCGGCCAGAGCAGACACACCGAGGAAGAAAACCATCTCCATCCAAAGCACCAAAACCGGAGCACCTCCCACCACCAGCTCCTCCCTCGCCGCCACGGCCGGCCAGAGAAGCAGAGGAAAAGAAGCTCACCGGAGAACACAAACCCCAGTTCCTCCACAGTAGAGCTGTGACGAAGAGAGGAACAGGGTACAGAAGCTCCACGCGAGGCCCGCCATCTCCGTAGCGACGAGCACCCACCGAGCACAGAAAGCCTCCGGCCGCAGCACGGAAGCAGAACCAAGCCGCTCTCACCTCGGCGCCGCCGAAAACCGCACCGAGGGAAGGAGAGAGCCGCACCTTATTTACCGTACGCGGTCGCCGAGCCTTCCTCTTGCCGCCGCCGGGACCTAAACTACCCCTATCTACACACCAGGAGACGAGGAACCAGATCCCCACCTCACCCCGCCGCCGGAGCAACGGGAGAGGCAGAGATCCAGCCTCGCTCCGGCGAGGAGACGGGAAACTCGGGTTCGCCCTTTTTCGCCGCTCTCTACTGTAGAGAAGGAGAGGGGAACGGCGAAACAACCTTAATCTTTCTATTCCAATGGTTTGTCATTTTATTGATTGAAATCTCAAATTCCCATTACAACACTCCTTGGTTTGTCTCATTTTCCGTCAGCTAAAGTCGTTAGTGGATACAACACTTTTGGACCCATGTCAGATCTTACGTCCTGTCGGGAATTCTACCTAACCTTGGGAGGTGGTGTTTTGCTTCATAGGAATAGATAATCCCAGTATGAAAAATACATTTATAAAATGTCAAAAATTACGAAAAAATATCTGGATGTACATATGAACCTTTATGTTTAGCACCAAGTTTCAAGCAAATTTGTGCGGTCGGATATTTTTCAATTTTTTTGTGACATTTTGAAATGCCTTTTTGAACAATGGGAGCATATGCTTCTATGACCTGAAGTTGATTTCCCCAACCTTAAGTTTTCTATCCCATCTCTGGTTGCAAGCTCGCGTTACTGCGCGAGGTACCCGCCTCGCCGTCATTTGTGGGCGGTGGTTACTAAAATCCTGCATATCCAAATTTTGACGCACTTTAGCCGCACAAGCTTGTAGTCGCGTGGTCTCGGACCCATGGAGCGACAACCACCACTACGTCGACATCGAGAAATCAATCCACGTGCCAGGAACTACCCCTGGCCTCCTACCCGATGTCGGGTTCATCACAACCGTGGTACCCGTTGGCCAGGATTCCCGACTGGGTAACTTATAAAGGACCGAAGCCAGTCAATAAGAGGGCCATCAGAGGGAGGGGACTCGGCTCTCTCTCTCTTTCTCTTTTCCTCTTCGACCCATATGCCCATCATCATGGACGTACCACTACGGGCAGACACTTGATTTTTCGCTCGCCGACGAGCCCTCCAGGACATCTAGTTTCTCCGGGTACTTTGCCGCACCCTCATTGGATTCTGTCTCGAGCAACTTGACCGAACCACCGCTTACCAACGATCTGAAGGCTGACATCGTAGATTGGAATTTCATAGGACCAAACCCTAACAGACGGGTCTTATACCCGCTCGAGGGGACAACTCCTAGATGGAGACGGAACTGGAATTAAGCCGGGACTCAGACGGAGATCAGGGTGGACCGTGGATAGGGACTCACCAGTCCGGTTGCCAGCGGGAGGGAAAAACCCTAACTGGCAAGGTGTTTTTACTTACATCAAAGCACTTGAAGTCACCATCTTGCCACATGCCCACAACACTAAATTGTCTTACCTTCTTAGCCAACTCTTGGCCCATTCATCACAGAGCCAACCTTTTTTTTTATCTTTGACAAAGTTACAATTATTTTAGAGTAGACCAAGTCACCTTCACTGCGATTAATGCAAAACTTGTCTTTATCTCTTGAGTAGAACGCCCATGCTTGGTCGCCTCGAATGAACAACAATATTCAGCAGGGATGCATGAATTAGCGGCTAACTTGAACTTCAGTTCCATCTCAGCACCCTCCACTACAGCAACCACGGACCTCTTTAAGCCACATGACTCGCGAATAGCACCATCAAAGAGCGGGATTTCTTCATGGATCCCACTGGTAAAACAACCGAGACGCATACTGAAACCGGTTTGCACTTGTGATACGGCAACTTCTATGGTCGCCTCAACTGCAGAGCAAATGCGTGATGCACCTACGTCGACCGCGCCACAATAGCCTTGGATGCGAAATGTGAATGGCATGCAATTATTTGTGTCGACCTCATGTAAGCATGATACACCATCGATCAGCTGTAGATCTTCTTTTTCGTGTTCGCATGTCTTGATCTTCATGTCATATTCGAGTAGAATAGCACCAGTGAATTTGATCCCTAGCTTAGGGCCAGCCATGTCGATGAGAGAACCCTGCGGAATCAAATTAAAGTAAGAAATTTCCATACTTCCCTATGATATTTTAGTTGTAGAAATATTTAGACTTTAGTTGAAGGCATGTTTTATGATTGATGGCCAAGATTTTTTGTAGCATATCAAACAAACGTAACGGTGTTAGATAGGGAAATTTGCCCTAGCTATTTTATTTTATTTTGTTTCAATCCAAATACTTGATTAAATAAGCCCGTAAGAAATGAAAAGAGAAAAGAATGTAGTGGTGGATCATTCATGCCTATAAACACATGAAATCAATTTTGTGAGGTTTGATGGGTTATTAATAGACTTATTCATAAAAATAATTGCAGACATGTATAGATGTGCACACCTGCTCCACGATGATGGGATCATCCCTGCTAAAATTGACGATATAATTAAGTGATGTATCCGGATAACTGCGTGCTGCTCTACAATTGGACTGACCCACGATCCGCAGGAATTTTAGCCAACCTTGATGACAAAATTTGGAACATGTGACAACTTAAGTGTGACGCGCAACGTCCGTTGTACATGAAGCAATCTGTGGGATCTGACAACATCATTGCCTCCAGCCGAGCTTCATAGAAAAATACAAGTCTTATTACAATTGGAAATTAATTAAAACAAGAAATGCTCTACTCTGCACCATCTCAAAAGTTTGCACCGATATAGATTGAAAAATAAGACTTGAAAACATTCTGCAATTACAAATGAAAAAGGGGAAGAGATTGATGACTTACTCTCGTTACGGTCTGCAATAAGATATCTTCTTTTCCAGTCCTCTGTGCCCTGTATATGGAACCATCACGATGGGTGCTGTTCGGAAATATATCGATAAGGGGTACATCATCATCCACGGGGTAATCAGGCGTCTCTGCAGCTCGGCTCTCTTTGTCAACACTGCCTTTTACTCCACTGCCGCTTCCCATGTTCCGAGATCCATGGTGAAATCTATCACAAAGAGTATAAAAGGCAAATTTAAGCATCCGACACACATAAGATGCTACTCCTCCGTTCCGAAATACTCTGTAATTGGCATGGTTTTCGTTGGGAGTATCATAGGTCAGTATTGAAATCTAAGCCTGAAATCGGTTTCTATTTTGAGCAGGTGGGATTAACTGAAGAATTGTTCCCCCATTTGCCTTAGAATTTTAGAAAACCAACAGATCCCTGTCTATGGCAACCAACTACACGCACAAAGTTTAGCGTTAGAACTCACCGGGAAAAACGCCGGGTAGGTGGATTGGCTGCAGCAAAGCGTGGAGAAACTCGTCGCGCAAGCGCTGATGGCATGAAAGTTCGAGCGGTAGAGGCGAGGTGGTGCATTGGGGCGGGAGAGACGGCGACGTTAGAGAGAGAGTAAAGTCTGAAACAAACCTTGAAGTCGTACTCAGTGTCTGAATCGAACCATGTACGGTCAATCCCGGAAATCGCCACCCTGAACTCTCTATTCCCTGGCTAAGGTGAGAATTTGGTTGCTAACAAAGGCTGGGATTGCTGACGAGGAAAATACATGGCTGCAGAGTATGTATTGCGTGAGGGCCTTGGCCCATTTCATACGAGGCTTGTTTGTTCGGCCCATTTAGCTCAGGCCATACCAAGTTCGATGCACAGGAGGGCCTGTTTCGTTTCTATTCTGCTTCCACGGCTGCGCAGCACGCGCGACTGCTCCACTTCCTCCCCTTCCGCGGCGATGGCCATGGCGAACAGCGGCTGATCATTCTGGGTGGCGACGATTGCGGTGGAAGACAGAGAGCAGGAAATCCCTCCACCGAACCTCCATGACATTGGTCTAAAGTTGTGGATTTGGGGGTCGATATCTAGGGTTTTCTGCTGTAAAGTTGTGGTTTTTGGTGTTTAATCCGAAGGGAAAATTAGTATTATTTACGAGTTTAATCGGCGACATAATTTTACAGAGTATGAATTATGACATGAGCAATTGAATTGCTATGTATTGTAGGGACTTAGGGTTTCAACATGGATCCAGCGGAAATTCTGACCGTGCGGTGGCATCTTGGTGGGGAGTTCATCCGCCTTGGGAAAACCTTGGATTATGTTGGGGGCGATGAGGCCATTTCTGAGATAGAGCGAGATAAGTTGTCACTGCAGGAGGTTAAGGAATTTTTGAAAGATCACATGCCTGTCAAGGAGGCGATGAAGTTCTATTTTTTGATGCCCGGCAGGGAGTTTTTCGATGGCTTGCTTTTTCTGGGCGAAGATGCAGCTTGTGTCAAGATGGCTGAGCATATACCTGCTGGTGGTATTGCTGAAATATATGTGGAGTATAATGGTGAGCAGGATGATGATGGTGAATCCAGTGGCTGTGATTTTGCAAATGAGTTGATAAATTTGGATGACAGTGAGGAAGAAGATGCTCCAGAGGCTGTTATAACTGCAGAGTTTGACGACACAGTGGCAATTGCAGCTAGTCAGGTTGATACGGATGTTATTCATGAGAATGTGCTAGTGCCAGATGACAACGGAGTGATTGTTGTCCCTAAAGCTAAACGAGAGAGAGTGAGAGAGGGGAGTGTGTGCCACTAAGAAATGGTTTGCCTCAATTTTCCATCTTAGTATTCCTCCCTTTAAATAGGGGTTGTGCCAAGCTGCCGGCCTAAAGTCAACTAAGCTGTCACATCCGACTTGATGTGACAGGTCTATGATGTTATGACACACCGCCACTGTCGACGGTGTCACTGACTAAGAAACACTGTAGCTAACGTCTAGCACGTCCTAGCTACCTACTCTGTACTGGTGCTGACGCACCACTTGAGGACACAGGCTACAGCACAAAACTCCTCGCACCCGAAGAACCTGGCGACTGCCTCGACCCGGGACAGACCCCGGAGTCGAACACTACCTCGACTTGGGACAGACCCTGAAGTCGGGACCCTCTATGTTATCGACTCCCCTCCACACTCGAAGGGAACGTCGACTGGACACACAAGGCTATTCCAACAATCACTCCCTAGGCTTGAGTTCCGGAGACACCTCTACCATGCCGATCCTTGTGCGCAGCTCCGCCAGGCGGACTCGTCCAAGTGGCTTGGTCAGCATGTCCGCGAGTTGGTGTTCGGTGGGCATGAACTCCAGCTCAACCTTCTTCGCCTCCACGCAGTCTCGAATGAAGTGGTACTTCAGGTCGATGTGCTTCGAGCGCTCGTGGAAGACGGGATTCTTGGCGAGCGCGATTGCCGACTTGTTGTCGACCTTGAGCACCACGTGCTCTGCTTCGCCGTTGCTGAACTCGGCCAGCAACCGAGCCAGCCAGATCCCCTGGCAAGCAACCGTGGTAGCAGCCACGTACTCCGACTCGCAGCTTGACAGAGCTACGACCTTCTGCTTTAGGGACTGCCAGGTCACTGGGCTGCTCCCGAGGAAGTACAGGGTGCCCGACGTACTCTTGCGCGAGTCGACGTCGCTCGCTAGGTCGCTGTCGTTGTAGCCGATCAGGCGCGGTGTACCTGCATTCCTCCCATACCTACATCCGAGTCGCGGCGACCCGGCGATGTAGCGTAGGATGTGCTTCACGGCCGTGAGGTGCTCCAGAGTCGGAGCCTCCATGAACCGTGATACGAACCCGACTGCGAAGGTCAAGTCCGACCTTGTGTGCACCAAGTACCGGAGGCTCCCGACTATGCTCCGGTACTCGGTAGCATCCGTCGCGGGCGCCGTGCTGCACTTGGATAGCTTGAAGCGCGGCTCCATGGGTGCGTGGACGGGATTGCACCCGGCCATCCCCGCCTTCTCCAGCAGCTTCAGGGCATAGGCACCCTGCGAGATGTCGATCCCGCTGGGTCCTTGTCGAACCTCGATGCCGAGATAGTAGCTCAGCAACCCGAGGTTGGACATCTGGAACAGGCTCCGCATCTCCAGCTTGAATTTGTTGATGTCGCTGGAGTCCGAGCCCGTGATCACCAAGTTGTCGACGTAGACGCCGACTAGAATTCGGCTCGGAGTCGCTCCTCGCGCGTACATGCCGTGCTCCGACTCGCACCTTGCGAAGCCTAGCTTGACGAGGCATTCGTCGAGCTTGGTGTTCCATGCCCTTGGCGCCTGCTTGAGGCCGTAGAGCGCCTTGTCGAGTCGGAGCACCAGGTGCTCCTTCCCCATCACAGAGAAGCCAGTTGGCTGCTGCACGTACACCTCTTCCTCCAACTAGCGGTTGAGGAAGGCTGACTTGACATCCATGTGGTGGACTTCCCACCCTACACTCGCAGCCACGGCTAGCAGTAGCCGTACAGACTCGAGTCGGGCCACGGGTGCGAAGAACTCGTCGTAGTCGACCCCGTGCCGCTGCACATAGCACTTCGCCACCAGGCGAGCCTTGTGCTTAAGGACTGCACCGTGCGCATCCTTCTTCACCTTGTAGACCCACTTCAGGCCGATCGCACGGTGACCCGGTGGTAAGGTGGCTAGCCGCCAAATCAAGTTCGACCGATGGCCTCCAGCTCCTCCTGCATCGCCTGCCTCCAGCTGGCATGCGCCTTCGCCTCCCGAACGAGCCTGGCTCTTCGGAGGCAAGGAAGTGGAGCTCCTCGTCCGGCTCAAGGGCCGGCCCCGCCTCGAACACGTTCTGCAGCGTGCGGAACCGGTGCTCGAAGCTCATGTCGTCTTCTGCATCGAGCATACCTGATACCTCGATGGCGGCGTGACGAACTCGACGCCAGGGACAGCCGGAGTCGGGGACTCGGCTGTCGTGTGCTCCGGTGTCGTTGGAGAACCGGTTGGGGATGCACTCCCGTCTCCTAGAGTCGGCGAGTCTGGAGTCGGTGAATCTGGTGCAGGACCCACACTCCCGTCTCCCGGAGTCTGCTGTGGCTCGAACACCATGTGCTCGACCGTGAAGGAGTCGCCTCCGAAGGTGTTCACCGGCATGTCCGGCGAACTCCAGTCCCAGCACGCGTTCTCGTCGAACACGGCATCTCGCGTGATGGTCACGCGGTTGGTCACCGGGTCATAGGCCCGATATCCCTTCGTCCCAGGTTGGTACCCGACGAAGATCATCGGCCTGCTCTGGTCGTCGAGCTTCTTTAGCCCGGGGCGCGTCTCCCTGACGTGCACGACGCACCCGAACGTGCGCAGGAAGCTCACGTCCGGCTTGCGGCCATGCCAGGCCTCGAACAGCGTATTGCCATCCACGCTCTTGGTTGGCGACCTGTTCAAGATGAACACGGCCGTCGTCACTGACTCACCCCAGAATTCACCGGGGACCTTCTTGGCCTTCAGCAGACTGCGGGCCATGCCCACAATCGTCTGGTTGCGTCGCCCCACGACGCCGTTCTGCTGCGGGGAGTACGGAGCCGTCAGGTGACGCTCCACTCCGAGCTCGGCGCAGTATGCTGTGAAGGAGACGAGGGTGAACTCGCCTCCGCGATCCGTGCGCAGGTGCGCAGCTTGCAGCCGGTTTTGGACTCGGCTCCCGCCTGGAGTCGGATATGGCGGCTGCGGCCTCGTCCTTCGTCGAGAGAAGGGTGAGCCACATGTACCGCGACAGGTCGGCCACGAGCAGGAGGAAGTACTTCTTCCCGCTCGGAGTGGCCGGGGTGATCGGCCCGCAGAGGTCGTCGTGGACCAGCTCGAGTCGCTCCTTCGGCCGGAACTTCGCTTGCTTTGCGACCGGGGCTCGCCTCTGCTTCCCTGCTAGGCAGGCGTCGCAGAGTTGCTTCACGTGCTCCACCAGAGGGAGGCCACGCACCATCTCGCCCTTCGCCAGTTGGCGCAAGCTGTCAAAGTTGAGGTGCCCGAACCGCGCATGCCAAGTCCATGCCGGGTCGTCGCCGGTGCCCACGAATAGGCACACCGGCTGCGCGACTCGCACGTGCAGCTTGTACATTCGGTTCGGCTCTCGCCTGATCTTGATCAGGAGCTGTCACTCCCTATCACACACCCGGAGGATTCCATCCTCGATCAGCACCTGGCAGCCGTTCTCGTCGAACTGCCCAGGCTGATGATCTGCGTGTTCAGCCGGGGTATGTAGTACACCCCGGTGACGGCCCAGTGCTCGCCTGTTTTGCAGACGAAGAGCACCGTCCCCTGCCCGCAGATGTCGACTCGTGAGCCGTCGCCGAACTTGACAGTTCTGATGACGCTCGAGTCCAGCTCGCGAACGCGGCGCGGTCATCAGCCATGTGATTGGTGGCACCCGAGTCGAGGTACCAGACGCCCTTCTTGGCGTCCCCCTCTTGCGCCAGGTTGACCTGCGCCTTCTCCTCTAGCATGAGGAGGACCGGCTCCTTACGAGTCGGGTCGGCCAGCTCCTTCCGAGCTGTCGCGGTTGACTCCTCTCGAGTCACCGCAGTCGAGTGCTCTCCACCCGACGAGGCTGTCAGGTGCTCTCCACCCGACGAGGATGTCGAGTCCTTGCGACCCGACACTCCCGGCTGCTGGAGCCGGGTGGACAACTCCTCCCGAGTCGCCACGGTCAGCTCCTTCTAAGCCAACGCTGTCGACTCCTCCTGACTCGACGATTCTGTCGGGTCCTCACGACCCGACACGGCCGACTCCTCTCGAGTCGCCACGTCCCACTCTGCGATCCATCGGATTGTCACGAGTTCCTCCGGAGGAGTCGACAATCCCTCCGACTCCGCCACTGGTCGAGTCGCTGACTCTGCCACCGGTCGAGACAAGGGTGTCGCCTCCGAGGTGCCCGACTCCGCCTGGCGAGTCGGAACAGGGAGCTGTGGGGTAGACGCGATGGTGCATGCCTCCATCATGAGGAGCGTTGTCGTCCTCGTCGTCTCCGCCACGGACGAGGTGAGCTTCCGCATCCCCTCCACGCACGAGGTGGGCTTCCTCCTCGCGCTTCTTCTTGCGGCAGTCTCGCGCCCAGTGGTCGACGACTCCGCAGTAGCGACACTTGTCCTTCGTGTCGCGGTTCCCGGCTCCACGAGCCGGGCTGCCCCTGCCGCGTCCGCGCGGCTTGCCGCCGCCGCGTCCGGCATGGCTGGAGGATCCACCTCCGTCCTGCAGGCGCATCCGGGAGAACCACTCCTCCTCCATGAGGAGTAGTTTGCCGGCCTGCTTGGCCCCCGGCTTCTCCACCTCATGACGCTCCTCGGCCGTTTTGAGGCGGCCGATGAGCTCCTCCATGGGAAGCTTGTCGTGGTCGACCAGGGTCTCGATGGAGCATGCCATCTGCGAGAACCTCGTGGGAACGACCGAGAGAAACTTACGGATAGTGTCTGGCTCGGTGACGGTGACGCCGAGCACCCCAAGCTGCGACACGAACGACGACAGCCGCATGGCGAAGTCGTCGATGTTCTCGTCGTTGCGAACTAGATGACCTCGTACTGCTTCTTGAGCGTCGTCGCCTTCGCCTCCCGGACACGGGTGTCTCCGACCCGCATCGTCTTGATCGCCTCCCACGCCTCCTTGGCCGTCTTCTTCGATGCTAGTGTGGAGATCATCTCCGGCGGGACGGCGAGCAGCAGGTACTCCAGCGCTGCTCGGTCCGTCTCGCGCTCCTCCGTGCCATCATGCACGGCGGGACAAACGCGGCGTGCCTCAAGCTTCACCTGCATGAGCAACGCCCAGTCCGCGTAGTTTGACCGCGTGAGCAGCGGCCACGAACTAACGGCCTACCGCACAACCCGCTGGACTGCCAGCGTGCTTGCGGCCTCCTTTATCTCCGCCGGCAGAAGAGCTCTGTGCTCGCCCATCTCCGGTGAGATCTCTCAAATAACTCGGGCTCTGATACCAATTGTTGTCCCTAAAGCTAAACGAGAGAGAGTGAGAGAGGGGAGTGTGTGCCACTAAGAAATGGTTTGCCTCAATTTTCCATCTTATATTCCTCCCTTTAAATAGGGGTTGTGCCGAGCTGCCGGCCTAAAGTCAACTAAGCTGTCACATCCGACTTGATGTGACAGGTCTATGATGTTATGACACACCGCCACTGTCGACGGTGTCACTGACTAAGAAACACTGTAGGTGACGTCTAGCACGTCCTAGCTACCTACTCTGTACTGGTGCTGACGCACCACTTCAGGACACAGGCTACAGGACAAAATTCCTCACACCTGAAGAACCTGGCGACTGACTCGACCCGGGAGAGACCCCGGAGTCAAACACTACCTCGACTTGGGACAGACTCTGAAGTCGGGACCCTCTATGTTATCGACTCCCCCTCCACACTCGAAGGGAACGTCGACTGGACACACAAGCCTATTCCAACAGTGATCACCCAAGTGTACAACAGCCCTGTGAAGAAAGTGAGGATGGAAAGGGGAAGTGGTTCACAAGTTTGAACTCATCTCAGCATTCTCAAGTGCAAAACCCAGTAGATGATCAAGATTTGGTGTCGATGCAGGCTCAAAACCGTGAAGAAAAAGATGAAGAAAGCTCAGATTCTGAAGATGACACTGATTATGTGCCACACAGTGATGACAGTGGAGAGGAGTCCTAGGTTGTGGAACTGAGAATCAAAGCAAAGCAATTTAGAAGGAAGGTGAGAGCTTCTCAGAGATGGATTGATGGTGAAAATTGAAAGTGCATGTGTTGCCCCATGCGTGGTTTTGGTAATTAATGACAATCCTTATGGACTAATGTTTGCATTGAGATATTCTTATAGATCTTGTCCATAGGAAAGATTGGAGTTCATGTGTTGGACTCTAGAAGCTTATAAGATGACCAAGATCTTATTCAAGGGTTTATATGAAGAATGGTCTTATATAGAGTTGAGCATATTGCAAGTATGTCTTGAAGAATAGAATTCCGTGGATATTCATGCTCATCTTCAAGACATCATCATTGATCAAGAAAGAAGAAAAGATACAAAGTTGATCAAGGCTAAGTGGAAAGGATGGATTTCAAGTGATCAACACACAAAGCTACATGTTGTAACATGTGGGATCTTGTGATCCAATGGTATGGTAAGCAATCGTCTATATAGCTTTGTGAACTAACCCATATACATGTGTGTGTGTGGAGTATCTATGTGGGGTCAGAGGTATCTTCCCATGGGCATGCATCAAAAGGAAGATTCCATATAGCCCATGGCGGATGACGTCAAGCGGTGGTCGTCATCAAGATAATGGTCAAGTGAAGATGTTCCTAAAAGTGGCTCTCCCATATTGTGTATGGGGGAGCATTTCACAAGTCCTCACCAAGCGGAGCGCAATCAAGAAAGGTGATCCAACTTGAGGTGATCAAGATCGTCATCATCTAGCTCAAGTGGATTGCGCAAGGCAAAGGTATGACCTTGATAGGGTTTCTATTTTACCGGTCTCCTGGTGTTAGTAAGAGACCGGATTATAGGATAGATGCCACTCTTTCAAGAGGGGCTCTCGAATGAGTAACTTGATCGTATCGTTCGGAGAGAGCGCAAACCTTTGCATACTTGGCATCATCTTTCTTGGTTCTTATTTGGCTTTCCTCCATGTGTGGTTTTAGAGCTTGTCATGATCTTCAAGACAAGCTCAAGTTCATCAAAAATGGATTTCGTAAGAAAAACTTATTGTGTTTTTGGTGTTGGAGGTTTTACCGGTTGTTCTATTTTCGAGAAGTTTAACCTTTCCCCATTTGGTTTTATGATTCATTGTTGGACTATGATGTTTCTCTGCGTAATCTTGAAAAGCTCGTTGTTGTGATTCCAACGAGCCAAAGATCATCAAAAACGGAGTCCGGATGCAAAAGATATTGTCGTTTTGGTGTTTGTCTTTCCTGCTGTTTTCAAGGGGGCGGTACTACCGCCCCGGTACCGCCCGAGGTACCGCCGGAGCAAACAGAAGCCTGTTTTCAGCGGCACCAAAAGCGGTAGTACCGCCGGGGCGGTAGTACCGCTGCCCGGGGCGGTAGTACCGCTACCTGGAGCCTGTTTTCTGCCCGTTTTCTTGTCCTAACTTTCTAGGGGGGCGGTAGTACCGCTGGGTCGAGCAGTAGTACCGCCCCAGCGCGAATCTGCACCCAACGGTTGGATATTTGGGTGACCTATTTAAGGGGCCTTCTTCCCCAATGGTTCCCCAACCTTTCTTGCAAGTTTTGCCCTCCATTGTTGACCTCCAAAAGCTTGCTTTCTCTCAATCTCTCCAATGATTCTTGCTCATTCTTGAGTGAAACAAGAGAGGAGATCTAGATCTACATCTACACCAATCAATCTCTCCTCTAAGTGAGGGGAGCATATTGGATCTAGATCTTGGGATTCATTTGTTGCTTCCTTGCTCTTCCTCTCATCTTCCTCCATAGCATTAGTTGCTTTGGTGGGATTTGAGAGTGAATTGCTTTGAACACTTCTTGTGTTCTTGCCATTGCATTAGGTGCATCGGTTTGAGTTCTCCACGGTGATTCGTGGAGTTGAAGTTTGAGAAGCTCATTACTCTTTGTGGTTCTCGTTGCCTCGTGGGTTAGTTGTAACCCTAGGAGGCCTTTGTGAGTTTCGGAGCTTTATCTTGTTGCTAAGCTCCGGGACATTGTTGGGAGGCTCCAACTCATTGTGGAGTTCCTCAACCTTGGTGTATCGGTTTGGTCAACGCCTTCAAGTCGACCTCATAGTGGAACGAGCCAATCCCTCACGGGTGAAGCTCACGGAGAATAGGGTGAGCACATCGGTGCTATTGGAGTGCCTAGGAGGCTCCACACCCCTCCAACGTAGACGTACTTCCATTGGGAAGGAACTACGGGAAACATCTCCTCGTGTCCACTTTGCGGTTACTTCTATACCCAAACCTTTACTTATGCATTTACCTTTGTGATAGCCATCGAGCTTGAAGTTATCTATATTGCTATCACTTAGTTGTTAATCTTGCTTAGCATAAGTTGTTGGTGCACATAGGTGAACCTAGCTCGTCTTGGTTTTGTGCTTGATAAATTAAACGCTAGTTTTATTCCGCATTTATTCAAGCCTAAACCGTAATTATTTTAAAACGCCTATTCCCCCCCCCCCCTCTAGGCGACATCCTCGTTCTTTCAATTGGTATCAGAGCCAAGGCTCTCTTTATTAGGCTTCACCGCCTTGAGAGTAAAGATGTCGTTTAGAGATTTAGCAAATGATCCCACTTTCATATTCGATGGCACAAATTATGATGTTTGGAAAATTCGCATGCTTAATCTTTTTCGGGTGTATGGCCCAAAAATGGAGAGAATCGTAGATATGGATTTTCCTCCTCCAAAGGATCTCCAAAAGTTATCTTTAGAGGATGAGGAACACTTTTATCTCAATTCTCTAGTATCTCATGCTATTGTTTGTGTTTTGAGCAATGTAGTTCTTGAGTCAATCATGCCGTTTCGTAATGCTCATGATTTATGGACAAAGCTTCAAAACAAATATGATGTGTCCAATATTATTGAGGATGATTGTTCTCCCTCCACTTCCGGCATGATGAGTTCTCAACTTCCTCTACTTCACCAACATGTGGTAAGCCACAACCTAATGAGATTGTGAGTAGTGGTAGGCTTTGCAACAATGGTAGTAAACTTACCATTGATGATTCTTTACCTCAACATTGTTGCAATGATCTACCTTTGGACTTAAACACATCTAGCACCATAAATGCTTTACATGCTTGTGTTGATAGTCCTTGCATATCTTGTCAAAATTGCTCGTCTATATCTCATGATGATATGCTTGCTTTATCTTGTTGCCATACTACAAATGCGTGTGCTTCCTCTATTCCGTTGGTCACTAACATTGTAGAGGAAACCCAACTTCCTATGGAACAAGATGTGTACTTGAGTGGTACCTCAAGTAATGTTTCATCTTCATCGACCATCTTTTGCCTTATGGCTAAGGAATCAAAGGTATCTCCTACTTTGAACCCCATTAAATCTAAAGATGATGATAATAATGAAGAGAATGATATTGTTGATTCTCTAAATAAGAAAGGTGAAATTGTCTTTCTTGCTTTGAGTAAAGATAAAAATGCTCGCTCCAACTTCATGGAAATCATGGCTAATGCTATTGAGGTCAATAAACTTATTTATGAGCATGAGGACACCATTGTGGAAATGGAAGGTCGTGAGCAAGACTACACCGATGAGATCGGGGATCTTTCTCTTGCTCTTTCTAATGTCCTCAAATCAAAAAATGATGATGCTTGTGCTACTAACTCTACTTATTGTGAAGCATCCATATTGAAGGAGAATGTTGAGCTAAGGGCTCAACTTGAGTTGCTAACAAGCAATTATAGGAAATTGGAAGAAAGTCATGAAAAGCTCTCGAGCTCTCATAATGATCTTCTAGTCTCCCATGATCGGCTAAAGTTAGCTCATGAGGCTATTTCAACTAAGGTAACATCTTGTGAGCCTCATGTGGACAATGGCACAACTTCCACTCAAAATGTTATATTGCCATGTGCTAGTCCTAGTAGTTCATCCACTCATGATATTTCTACATCTTGTGATGAATTACTTTCCATGCCTTGTTGCTCTAACAATGAAGCATCTACTTCCTCTAGTACTTGTGTTGAAACTAACCATGTAGAGGAAATCAAAGAGCTCAAGGCGCAAGTCACTTCTTTGAAGAAGACTTGCAAAAGGTCATTTGGGAAGTCGCACTTGACAATATGTTGAGTGTGCAAAAATCTCCCAATGACAAGAGTGGACTTGGATTCAACTCCAACGTTAAGAAGAAGTCCAACGTCAAGAAGAAGCACAATACCATCAAGAAGAAGGGCCTAGAACAAGTAAAAGATTCGGCCAAGATTGTTTGCTTCAAGTGCAAGATTGAAGGGCATCATGTGAGGTCTTGCCCATGAAGAAGAAGCACTAAGTGAGAAGCAACAAGGGAAGCGGCCTCAAGTTCAAACTCAAGTACCCAATTGAAGAAAGGCCACTTCCTAAGGAGAATCAAGTAAACCTTCTCAAGTTGAGAAATCAACTAAGAAGAAAGGTGGAAGTAGATGTTGCTATCTATGCCGCGAGAAGGGACATCTTGCTTCTTCATGCACTAACGGTACCTTATCCAACCCAATCATAATTGATGATGTTTACTCTCTTGAGAAGGATAAGGTTGGCAATGTGTTTGCCAAATTGTTGGTACTCAAAGTGGTGTCAAGAAAAGAACCATTTGGGTGGCCAAGCCTATTGTGACTAACCTCTTAGGACCCAACTTGGTTGGGGACCAACAAGCTAAAACTTGATCAATAGGTGTTGTTGGAGGGCGTTGGAGACTTGGCTACATTATGAAGAATTAAGGGATCTTCATCAATCATATTTCCCAAGCCAAGTCATTTGGATTATCATGTCTCTATCTTATATCCAACGTGCCTCCTTGCGGTAACATGTATTTAAATTATATATACATTGAAAGTTGCTTGCCCCTTGCATGTGTTTGGTTTTGTACCTTGCATGTGTTTGACTATGTTGTGCCTACCACTTACTATCTTGAGTAATCTAGTGTGTGTATGTTGGTTTGCACATCATGGTTGTGTGTTTGTGTTGAGCCTCTATTGCTTCTTGTTTTATCTTAATTGGCTCTTGTGATAGTTTAATGGACTTTCCCATTTTGGGGGAGTGATATGCTTTCGGCACGTCACAATCCTAAAAATGTGTATACATGAGGAATACCACTTAGTGTTGATATATCAATATTATCTAGTCTCTATGTGGTATGTCATGCTCATGAGAAATTCGAATTCTAAATGTCCATTAACTATCTCTATTTTTTATTTGCCTCTTGTTGAAAACAAATGGATTATCACATTATGGGGGAGTAATAAGCATTGTGCATATTACGAACCTAGAAAATGTGAACAAGTGAGGTTTTGCCACTTAGAATTGATATTGTAAATTATCTTGTTCCTATGTGGCATGTTTCTCAAACAAGTTCCATATTTGCCTATTCGCTCTTGTTTGAGAATATGATCTTGAATATCTTTGTCATTTACCACCGAGAATTATCTCCATACATTACTTGTCTTTACAAGTGATAATCTTATTTGTGGTAAAGTATATTGATCATATTTACTTTGGTTTTGCTCTTAATTGCCTTATTTATTGCCAAGGATTAGTTTTGATCAAACTTTCTTTTGTCTTCCTTGACCTTTGGATCCTCTTGCTCTACTCATGTTGTTTTGTGTTTCCTTAAAATAGGAAAAGCCGTGATCCCATTCTTGTGCATTTACATTCAAAGTCATACTTCTAAGATAATGCACTATTCTTGGGGGAGCTATCCTATTTTGAGTAGAACACCATCTTTAAATTGGTATTGGATCTTATTGCTTTCTTGAATATGACTAGTGTTTGAATAATATATATGGAGTGTGATGATCCCATTTGTGTGCATTTTGCATTCCAATGCAAGATCATAAATAATGCACAAATCTTGGGGGAGCTATCCTATATGCTTTAGAACATTATTTGTCTTCAATTGCTACTTGATCTATTTTAAATTGGTGTTTGAGCCCGATGACATGTCTCGTGGAAAGACAAACCTTTTTGTCTTGGTACTTTGTGCCATCATAGAAAGTGTAGAGGGTTTGGTCTATTTGTTGGAATCTTTCTCTCTTTGGGAGTTAGTTATCTCATTCCTTGATATATCTTTCATTTGGTATCTCTTCATTTGGTATCTTTCTCAATCATGTGTTGATTTGGGTTTTGATATAATTTGGACAATTCTCTTGCATGTCACACTTTGGTGTGCCTTCTTGGTATTCTTTGTATTTTGTCCAAATCGTGTCTTCTTTGGTTCTTGAAGGTCTTGACATGCATATTTACTTCATGTATAAATTATGGCATGTTTACTTTCTTTGATCCAATATATCGGGTAAACTCCACCGAATCCTAAATCGGCTAAGATGTGCATGAAATTCAATTTCATATCCATATGCACATATTCATGTGGAGTTTGTCCTATGTATTGTAGTTTCCTAACTACTTCGGACCCAATATGTTTGGGGACCATTTTGTACTTGAATTGTGTTTTAGGTACTTCGGAGATGCATTGGATGCCTTGTCTCATTCATAAGGAAGGTGCTCTCACCATGTGCTTATTGAAGCCAAGCTATGATGATCGTGATTGCTAATCTTCTACATCACCAATGCCATCTCGGTAACAAGTATCTACCTCATGCATACATTTCTTGCATTCAACCTTGTGTAGGTTGCATCTTGGCATGATTCTTTGTTCCTTGTGATACTTGTTTCCTTTCTCAAAGCATCCAACTATCACTTTTCCCTTGTGGATATTTGTGATGCCTTTGATGCGTTTGTGTTGGAAGTCTTTTATATCCTTTAAGATAAATTTGAGCTATGTGCTATGCTTTTAAGCAAAGATCTTAATGGTGTATATATGACTTCCTCTTGGGTATCATGTTCTTCTCTTTAGTAACTATTTTGTGTGTACATGTTTCTTTGTGGATGTATATCATATGATTGTTATCTACTTAGAAATCTATACACATGAGAAATGTTACATCGCAAATTGATATCCTATTTCCTTGGTGTCCACCTCTTTTATGTTTTTGGATCTTTGGTGGCTCCGGAAAATATTTGCCTTATGAGTGCTTGCCCTATTTTATTGGATCTTGTGCACTCATTTTTGTCGGTTGTGTGTGTTGAAATGACATGCTTTGCTCCTTGCTTATCATTCCTTTGAGACTATGGTGATGCTCAATGCTCACCTATGATGTACTCTTATAAAAGGCTTTGCTATGTCACACACATCATTTGGTTGAGCAAATCTTTTAAATGTTCTCGCATTTGGATTTTTGTCGGTCTTCTATTTGATGCTCAACCATATGATTGTTGCAAGTGTTATGCCTTGTTTTATACATTCTCTCTTGCACATGTTTTGTGTTTCAAAGGATTATGGGGGAGTGATGATTCCATCTTTGTGCACGTGGTACTCAAATATACAATTTCTAAATAGTACATGATATTGGGGAGCTCCTCTATTTTCTCTCGAAACATTGTTTTGTTCAAATCATAAAATCTTTTGTTCAATTGGATTTGGATTCTTTGATTGCATGTTTCATTCGTTGATACCCTTTTCACCATATCATCCTTTTGCAATCTTTGGATCTCAATATAATTTGATCTCCCTCAATCTATTCGTCATTGAATATGTGCATTTGATTTCACTCATATCTTGAGAAATGCAACTTTATGGGGGAGTCTTATTATATTGGCCTTCTAAAAATTTCACCCATTTCGGCAATGGATGCCAATGGGGGAGAAGTTTAGAGGGTTTAAGGGAATTTGGTTTTATGCTTTAGTTTGTTCTTAAGCATTTGCCTTTCATGCTCTTGCATCCTTGCTCTTTGTTGTGCATGGTTGCTTAATTCATTATATAAACCCTCGTAAAAGGGATTGTCATCAATTACCAAAATGGGGGAGATTGAAAGTGCATGTGTTGCCCCATGCGTGGTTTTGGTAATTAATGACAATCCTTATGGACTAATGTTTGCATTGAGATATTCTTATAGATCTTGTCCATAGGAAAGATTGGAGTTCATGTGTTGGACTCTAGAAGCTTATAAGATGACCAAGATCTTATTCAAGGGTTTATATGAAGAATGGTCTTATATAGAGTTGAGCATATTGCAAGTATGTCTTGAAGAATAGAATCCGTGGATATTCATGCTCATCTTCAAGACATCATCATTGATCAAGAAAGAAGAAAAGATACAAGTTGATCAAGGCTAAGTGAAAGGATGGATTCAAGTGATCAACACACAAAGCTACATGTTGTACCATGTGGGATCTTGTGATCCAATGGTATGGTAAGCAATCGTCTATATAGCTTTGTGAACTAACCCATATACATGTGTGTGTGTGGAGTATCTATGTGGGGTTAGGTATCTTCCCATGGGCATGCATCAAAAGGAAGATTCCATATAGCCCATGGCGGATGACGTCAAGCGGTGGTCGTCATCAAGATAATGGTCAAGTGAAGATGTTCCTAAAAGTGGCTCTCCCATATTGTGTATGGGGGAGCATTTCACAAGTCTTCACCAAGCGGAGCGCAATCAAGAAAGGTGATCCAACTTGAGGTGATCAAGATCGTCATCATCTAGCTCAAGTGGATTGCGCAAGGCAAAGGTATGACCTTGATAGGGTTTCTATTTTACCGGTCTCATGGTGTTAGTAAGAGACCGGATTATAGGATAGATGCCACACTTTCAAGAGGGGCTCTCGAATGAGTAACTTGATCGTATCGTTCGGAGAGAGCTCAAACCTTTGCATACTTGGCATCATCTTTCTTGGTTCTTATTTGGCTTTCCTCCATGTGTGGTTTTAGAGCTTGTCATGATCTTCAAGACAAGCTCAAGTTCATCAAAAACGGATTTCGTAAGAAAAACTTATTGCGTTTTTGGTGTTGGAGGTTTTACCGGTTGTTCTATTTTCGAGAGGTTTAACCTTTCCCATTTGGTTTTATGATTCATTGTTGGACTATGATGTTTCTCTGTAATCTTGAAAAGCTCGTTGTTGTGATTCCAACGAGCCAAAGATCATCAAAAACGGAGTCCGGATGCAAAAGATATTGTCGTTTTGGTGTTTGTATTTCCTGCTGTTTTCAAGGGGGCGGTACTACCGCCCCGGTACCGCCCGAGGTACCGCCGGAGCAAACAGAAGCCTGTTTTCAGCGGCACCAAAAGCGGTAGTACCGCCGGGGCGGTAGTACCGCTACCTGGAGCCTGTTTTCTGCCCGTTTTCTTGTCCTAACTTCCTAGGGGGGCGGTAGTACCACTGGGTCTAGCGGTAGTACCGCCCCGGCGCGAATCTGCACCCAACGGTTGGATATTTGGGTGACCTATTTAAGGGGCCTTCTTCCCCAATGGTTCCCCAACCTTTCTTGCAAGTTTTGCCCTCCATTGTTGACCTCCAAAAGCTTGCTTTCTCTCAATCCCTCCAATGATTCTTGCTCATTCTTGAGGGAAACAAGAGAGGAGATCTAGATCTACATCTCCACCAATCAATCTCTCCTCTAAGTGAGGGGAGCATATTGGATCTAGATCTTGGGATTCATTTGTTGCTTCCTTGCTCTTCCTCTCATCTTCCTCCATAGCATTAGTTGCTTTGGTGGGATTTGAGAGTGAATTGCTTTGAGCACTTCTTGTGTTCTTGCCATTGCATTAGGTGCATCGGTTTGAGTTCTCCACGGTGATTCGTGGAGTTGAAGTTTGAGAAGCTCATTACTCTTTGTGGTTCTCGTTGCCTCGTGGGTTAGTTGTAACCCTAGGAGGCCTTTGTGAGTTTCGGAGCTTTATCTTGTTGCTAAGCTCCGGGACATTGTTGGGAGGCTCCAACTCATTGTGGAGTTCCTCAACCTTGGTGTATCGGTTTGGTCAACGCCTTCAAGTCGACCTCATAGTGGAACGAGCCAATCCCTCACGGGTGAAGCTCACGGAGAATAGGGTGAGCACATCGGTGCTATTGGAGTGCCTAGGAGGCTCCACACCCCTCCAACGTAGACGTACTTCCATTGGGAAGGAACTACGGGAAACATCTCCTCGTGTCCACTTTGCGGTTACTTCTATACCCAAACCTTTACTTATGCATTTACCTTTGTGATAGCCATCGAGCTTGAAGTTATCTATATTGCTATCACTTAGTTGTTAATCTTGCTTAGCATAAGTTGTTGGTGCACATAGGTGAACCTAGCTCGTTAGGTTTTGTGCTTGATAAATTAAACGCTAGTTTTATTCCGCATTTATTCAAGCCTAAACCGTAATTATTTTAAAACGCCTATTCACCCCCCCCCCCCCCCCCCCCCTCTAGGCGACATCCTCGTTCTTTCAAAAATGCAACAGGTCCAGTTCCTTGATGGCTGCTTCTTCAAAGGAGCTTGTCAGGGTGAGTTGCTTTGTGCCATTGCTAGGGATGCAAATAATCAAATGTATCCTATTGATTGGGCAGTAGTTGAGCAAGAAACTAAAGAGAGTTGGTCATGGTTCATTGGACTGTTGATAAAAGACTTGGATATAAATGACAATGGAGTTGGATGGGTTTTTATTTCCGACAAACAGAAGGTACTTTCCACTACACATCCTTTTTTTATGTCGACGACTACTTGTCGTTCTTGAGACGCTCACTTTCCTTGTCCATTATTAATTACTTGCCACTATCATTTGTAGGGTTTACTGATTTCCATGCAAGATTACTTACCTAGAGCTGAACATAGGATGTGTGTGAGACACATCTATGCAAATTGGAGAAAAACACATAGGCACCATGAATGGCAGAAGATGTTCTGGGCAAGCTAAGTCATGCAACAGAGAAGACTTCATGTATCACAAGGCAAAGCTTGCACAAAAAACTCCAGAAGGTGCAAAAGATATCATGAAGACAGATCCTAACCATTAGGCCAGATCCTTCTTTGCACTAGGTGTGATGTGTGAATCAGTGGATAGCAACCTGTGCGAGTCATTCAACCATGCCATCATTGATGCTAGGTTCTACCCAATTATTTCCATGCTTGAGAGGATCAGGGGTAAAATTCTTGTAAGAATTCAAGAACAGATGAAGAAGGGTGAAAAGTTTCATGGCACTATTTGCCCTGCCATCTTCAAAAAGCTGAAAGTGGCCATCAAAATGACTCAGTTCTTAGAAGTAATGTGGAATGGGAAAGAAGAATTTGAAGTTAAACATGTGAAGGGCAGGCAGAGGAGGTACACAGTAAACCTGGAACAGAAAACCTGCTCATGTGGATATTTTCAACTAGCAGGGCTACCATGCATGCATGCAATTTGTGCCATCTACAAATGTGGAGGAAAAGTTGATGAATTCATTGATAAATGCTATTCTATTGAAGTATTCAACAAAATATATGAGCACTGCCTAGAACCTGTTGAAGGAGAAGAAAAGTGGCCAGTGTCACTAAAACCTAGACCACAAGCACCTGGATATGTTAGGATGCCTGGCAGACCCCAAAAAATGATAGAAGAACGGAAGAAGGTGAAGCTCCAAAAGGGAAGAAAATGTCCAGGGTTGGTCTAGTTATGAAATGTAGAATTTGTGATTCTTCTGGGCAAAACAGATCTGGTTGTAAGAAAAATCCCGAGAAGGGAAAGAAGAAAAATGCACATTTTGTTAAGTCAGGCAAGAAAATGAAGCAAGGAGAGGTAAGAAATTGTTGATAATTTTTTTTTATGCATGAACTGAATAATTGCCATCATGACTCGATTGTGTTTCATTTTGCAGCAAGCACAAACCGATGGATCAAAAACCGCAGCATCTAGCTCAACTTCAGCAGCTGCACCAGCTAGCACAACTCCAGCAGCTGCTTCTTCTGAAAATCTGAAGGCAAAGCAGTTCAAGCCTCCAAGGCCAGCATCTGCAGCTCCTACCAGAACAAGTCCGAGAAGAGCTCCACCCGCTGCTCCTACGAGAACAAGTCCTAGAAGAGCTCCACCTGCAACAGCTACCTCAAGCAATCAAGCTGCTACTTCCCCTAAAAGAGGAAGGAATAGATTGCTAGATGGAAAATGGAAGGATTACCTGACTGCTTCTGGGAACTACTGAAGTATTTGTATTCATGTGTTGTCATGGTTATGTACAAACCTGTCATTTTGTTAGCTTCAGGAAACTAACCCTGTGATGGTCATGTAATGCTTCAGCAAAACTAAACCTGTGATATTTTGTTAGCTGCAATCTTATGGGCATTGGTACTAGTATTTCTGGACAAGTTTGTTCATCTTTTTCTGTGATATCATGACATGCTAGAGCAGCTTTATCATTTGAGATATGATGTGATATTATTGGCACTATAAACCTGGTACTTTCAACTCATTGCAATGCAGGGTAGTGCTGCCAAATTTTCTGTCAGAAGCTGAGTTTATTTCATTTAACAAACATGCATACATAATTTGGATTACATTGTGCACATGTTCTGGCAGTTTCTCAAGCTAAACTAACTTAACTAATATCACTCCGGCAACCACTTGGGCATTCTTCTCAACTTGATCAATGCAGCAAAACTGGTAGCATTTGCTCTAATTGCATCAACATTGGACCATTTGCTCTCTGTTTACTTCGATCTTCAACTTCCCCTTGTAGCCTCCACACTGCATCGCGTAGATCACCAAGCAAATCACAAAGAAATGATGTTGTGGAATCATCACAACACTCAACGCCACATCCTCTGGTCTGTAAAATTCGCGACGCCGCCAACGACGCACCGGATGAGGTCGACATCCTCCCTATTGCCACCGAGCGTCGCCGCCTTGCCGAATGCCGTGGAGCGCCGCCGCCTTGCCGAACGCCGCCGAGCGCCGCCGGAGCACCGCCGCCGGCCTCACTCTACAGCTACGAACCCTGATTGTGTTCCCCTCCGATTCGATTACAAGGCTCGGTTGGAAATGAAGTCCAAACCTACGTGGACACAGCTCCAGTCAACAATCCCAGCATTGACCCCTACCACGTCAGCACATTTCTGCTGCAAACGACCATCAAGCAAAAACAAACCGGGAATAGAGAGTTTAGGGTGGTGATTTCCGGGATTGACAGTACAAGGTTCGATTCAGACACTGAGTACGACTTTTTGTTTGAGACTTTACTCTTAGAGAGACGAGGAACCGATCTGCATATCGTATCCCGATCGCCGGTCTCTTTTCGCAGCTGAGGGCTGAGCGTGCAGCCGTCATCCTGTTCAGTCCGCCGTTTTCTTTTTTCTTTTTCTGCGCCGTTCGACGCCTCTCCCAGTCCTGCCTGCGGCCCGGCAACACGCGGCCCAGAGGCCAGAGCAGCCACGTTCAGGCGGCTTGCTCCTTGTTAAGCACAACCGGAGTGGAGTTCACCGGTGACCTTGCTCTGGCACTGGCAGAACCTTTTCTTTTTACAAGAGCAATGCATGATTTTTTAACAAATATAACCCTCTGCCGAATCATATTATCAAAACTAACTCCCTCTAAACTTTATTATAAAAAATGTGAGGAGGAGAAAACGACACGTGTCATCGCGCCATATGGGATTCTATCTTTCTTTTTTGAAATTCATATGGGATTTTATCATCAAACTTCGATGGCGACAAGACACCCCTATGGCGGGAAGTGTCACGTGTCTCTTTCTCCTCTTCCCGCCAGATTATTTTTTACAATAAAGTTCGGAGGGTGTTAGTTTTGACAATGTGATTTGGCATAGGTGTATATTTGTTAAAAAAACGCAATGCATATTCCACTGCCGTAGAACAGGTTCTGTGGAGTATAATAATGTGGTGGAGCGGTTAGGGGTCATGAGGCCCGCGTAGTCCTTCAGTTCATGTTGCGCGTCAGCTCAGTACAATGCATCTCACATCAGGCGCTCACCAATCCACTCTTGCAGCACAGTGACTGAACTAACAGTGTAGCGGGGCAAATTCAGTTGACTGAATTTTATCATAAAAACTACCCCATAATTAGGGATGGCACATACCATTACCCGTACCCGTCACATGTACCCATACCCGTAAGCGGGTATAACTTTTTCTCATACCCGTCACCCGACAAGGTAAATGGGTACCCGCGGGTTAAGATTCCCACATTTACAACACACACATTGAGCAAAAAATAGTCATAAAAACAACACATGATTCATCCAGAAAAGAACTATCTGTTTTGCTGCTCTACCGGGAGTTAAGGATATTGATCTATATAGTGCCAGTCAGCGGGTAGTCCATCTATCGTATATTCGTATCTGTGAATTAGGATTGTGACCTTTATGTAAATAAAGCCCCAATTTGCAAAATATTAGATGGATACATGGGCACCCAGGTATGGGTTATACGTATCCATGGACAATTTTCATCTCAAACCATTACCGTAATAGGGGTTTTTACTGGCATGGTAGACACAGGTAATGCGTACCCATTGACATCCCTACTAATGTTTGACATGAGTTTTGTTGTTGAGATAAATAATTGACATGTTAAAAAAGAGCACCCTACTATACATTACAAAGGAATTTGTCAACTGGTTCACCTTCCAATTGAGAAGTTAAAGCGAGCGGATCAAACTCACAGCAATCAATATTCTTTTGTTGTTAAGAGAAGATATTACATTCAATCGAAAAAAAAAGTGACCGGCAACAAAAGCATTCACAACCTCATCAGAATAATAAAATAATACATAAGAACATACAACCTTCTTCCCTGTTAGATGCCCTCTACCTTCAACTTTACGCCTGATCAGATACACTCTTATTGTTTTCTGACATTAAATAACAGGGCAAGCGCGAGCACAATTAGCTGCAGCGCTGCACAACTTGGACACAATGATCTCACACCATACTGGACGTGCTGTTAGCCATTCGCAGCTACACATAGCAACATCCAGCAGAAGCATATTGCTGTTGTACAGACGTGAGCTCGTTGCAGGAAGCAAAGCATGAACCTCAGGTTTCTGCCCTATCGAGTGAAGGCCGCGGAGTCTCTCTCCTGTTCTACCGTGATGCCAGGGCTTAGCCCATCTTGCATCTGCTGTCCAGATCCCTGTTTGCAGTACAAATGTTAAGTGGAAACAAAACAATTTTGAATGTTTGAATAACAGATTATGTGCCTTGGCGACAACTGTGCTAATGTTCAACCACTTGACCAGCTAGAATCCCAAAAGGAATCAAAGGCTGGTGTCTTAGGTCCTGCTGCTCATTGGTTTAGCCAAACATTATCCTATTCTAGTGTTGTCAATGTACGTAGAAACAGTACAGGCATACACATACAGAAAAAACAGGAACAACTTACTTGCGCCTGCAAAGATGACAAGGGCTGCTGTTGCTCTTGTGGAATATATTGTTGTGGTTGAGACAACCTATAGTATGGCTCCTTCAGTTCAAGTTTGGCTGTGGATGTCTGCAGGATGCCGCCTTGCTCCGCACCCACACCCCACATTTTGGCTTCAAAAAAGAATCAGAGAGCACAAGAACCATGAGCTTAAAGAACTCAAAAGCAATAGATAGTAGTGATATCAAAAGAATAAAAGGGTGTCCAACCTGACATTGTTAAGTATATTGTGTAGCTTTGTGCACTGTGTGCCACAAGATGAAGTCGACCTGTTATTTCTTGGCCAGCCATAACGTACAATGGCTGAGCAAGTACGCATCGCAACTGGTACCAGTGAGTCGTTGGGGAACCTGGAGCGGTGGTAAGCCATCTCTGGACAGTGCTACATTACAAATACCATACATTTAATCCCAGAGAAAAGAATAAGGAACTGAAGATGGTATAAGCAGAACAAAGCAATGCTACACACAGAAATATTCTGACCTTCCATCGAACAATACATCAAACCAACAAGCTAGCCCATGCACCCTGGTGCCGACAGAGGATACAAAACTCAAAGGAATATCCATTTCGTAAAGGTCTTCTTCCTGAAAAAGAAACGTAATGATGCCGCATTTTGCACAAACCAAAACAACTTCACGAAAAATTGCATGTAAATTTCATGTCATCTCCAGGAGTGTATACCTTCATTTTAGTGAAATCAAGAGTATGATGTGTTGCTGGAGAAATCAATAATCTTGGATCAAATGCATCCACCACAGGCTGCACAAGAATTACAAAATATTTATATTTGTCAATACGAAACAGTCGCTCGCATGGATAGCACTCATTCTTGGGTCATATACAAAATACAGAAAAAAGTCAGATTTAGTGATGCCATGCTGTCAGAACCAAGCAAAAATCGTTAAGGAGGCAGCTAGAGATTTGTTCATCTCAGTTGGGTGACTTGTGAGATCCGCAAGAAACAGAGCACAATTAACTGGTTAGAAACAGGAAGCAAAATATTTCAGAACTTGTTACAATAATGTTCTATTGTTACCATACTAAGTGTCTACAAACCGATAGTGGAGAACAGTACGTACATTCCAAGCAATGATGAGGCAAGAAGCTGCTCTAAATTATCCATGATGGAGGCAAAACTAATGATTAACTACAAACGGGACCAAATAAAACTATTTGCTAGTGACACTCTGAATGGCGCCACAGTTCCAGGGTAAACTATAGGGCATGAGGACACATGCTACAGAGGAAGCTGAACAGAAAATTATAGACAACATACACTGACCTATTTTAACGATCAATTTACCATAGCTAGCTGCAGACAAGTTGAAATGCAAACACAATGCTACTAACTGTAAGGTCAAATAGTAGTCACCTGTGAAAAATATCCATCGAACGCTGACCCGTGCAAGGGTGTGAGATCAACACCAAAAAAGTTATGCTGCTGCCAAAAGAGAGCCTGCAAGTACATAAACTCAAAATAAGATAGCAGAAACGAGAGATGCCTGGACTAAAATGGCGACTGCACCAGGTTATACTCTTTCAATAAAAACAAACGCAAATAAAAAGTAAGCCCAGCACTCCTGCCTAGATGGTAGTAAGCTCGGCGCCAGGTTATACTCAGTATGGGAATGTAAGGTTATACACTTCCCAAGATTTAGCTTTGACCAACAATTAGTTCAACCAATATATGAAGTATACCAAACAAAATGGATACCATTGAAAAGAGTGACGAGAACGAATCCAGCAGTATCATTTTGTATCATGGATCTGCATATTGAACTAATTATTGGTCAAAGCTGAAAGTGTGACATCTTACATTTCCAAACAGAGGGATTCCTATCGCAGAACAACTACATTGTTTTATTATATTAGCTTTACATTTTGAAGTTCGCGGGTGTGGGCACATCCTGATCACAGTGCAGCATCATGACATAATAAAGTATGTACAAGCTAAGGATTCTTGCCATTCAAAAGGTCTTGAATACTCCCTCCATTTTATATTGTCATCCTGCACTTACACCAAGGCACAAATGAAAAAGACTATTGACCCTTTTCCATTTTGACTTAGCCTGATAACTCTTTCTAGACGTTAGCTGCTCATTAGTGGACCATGCACCTCACACTTGAGACAAGCTAAGGATCAATAATGTTGGGCAGTGGTAGTGCTGGGAATAGTTATTCATAGGAAGGTAGATCGCCTAGTAAAATGACATTACTAGGAACGGGATATACAAAGAAAAGAGCAAAAGCTTGGTATGACGATAGGAACAATATTTGAAAGGTAGGATGACAGGTATTGCGATATAGATGGAGTAATTAAGACCCAGATGTTATTGTGTAGCCATTTATTCATACTGGACAGAGGAACAAAATAAAGAATGGCAAGTCCTATTTGCATCATTTTAGCATATAGAAACAAAAGACTAGCACACATGTGTAGTTCATGGAAATTACAGGGACACATATTTGTAACTTTAAATATAAACAACATGCTGTTGGACATGTTTGGGATTCTTGTCATTAGCTGGCCATATATAAACACACAGACCCACACATTCCTCTCTTCTCTAGAGTATATAAATATGCCAAGGGTGTCCACCGATGACGGACAGGGCTTGAAGCTAAAACTAGGCACCACCCTACCTAGAAAGTATTGCAATGGTACAATTAGGCCCCCACACGCCAACCGCCCACGTAGGTGCAAAATACTGAACACAGAAGCCTCATGACATGTACTAGTCTTTATGCATAACAAGAACACAGAAGTAAATACACCACCAAAAGTAGACCTCAGTAATTATGCTTTAGTTCGCTAAATTAACAGAATGAGATTAATAAAGCTTCAAAAAAGCACTTGATAATACAGGGTAAAACTAGCAAATGACTGTACCTTGTTTGCCATTTCAACATAAAGGTATTCATCGGAAAATGGAGCCATATGAATCCTAAAAAATGTTGAAGAAGTTGACCAGCAGTGAGAAACTTTTAATTAGATTTTCACAAATGCATGCAAGCTCATCATTTAATAAAATGTCAGGTTGAGTCAAAAAGCTTGTAAAACAATTTAACTCCAGAATTGCACCGAATTTAAACATAGTTCAATCCATCCCAAAGAGGATCAGTTCTATTGGTGTACGATAATTCCAGAATACATATGCTGCCAAGCTGAATGCATGTACAATGAGACCCACTCTTCAATTTTGCCCATAACTTGTTAGTACTTTCAACAAGCATCCATAACATTTCGAACACATCATAAGGTGTCCAAGGGCCAAAATATTATTCAGGGTTCCTTATGAACCAAAGCACCAGCCAGGCTTACAAGATATGCATATCACTTAACATATATTTTCTCAAAATTTTATGGACGTATTTGACTGCTTCGGTTTTTGAGCAAGGCAGGTATCAGAGAATTATGTTGTGAAGATTGCGCAAGAACACAAAAGAGTGAACCCTCTTGACCTGCCCATAAGCTGGGCCTGAAGCCAGATCTTCAGTGTCTCAAACCTGGCCCAGTCCAAGCACATAAAATTTGTTTGTTTTTCCTTTTCCAAAAACACTATAGGACTTTCAAAATTATATTTTGTTATTGCTCATGTCTGGCTTTGGTTCAGGCCTGTGGGTCAAAGTTCTTGCCAAAACCCAAAACAGGCTGTCAATGAGGCCACGAAGGATGATCAACTAATGCAAATGTCTCTTTTGCAACTAAAAATGCTAAAGAACAATTAATTATGTGCACAAGAAATAATGATACAAATAGTTAAAAATGCATAACCAACCAGCGAATAAGTGGAGTGGAGGCAGATGACAAAAGTTACTATTATCCAGAATTATGAAACAATTATTCATAAGAAACATACCTTCCCGTTGTTGGAAACATTTTACCACCAGGAGCAAGGAATCTGTCCCTAGCTATAACGTAGGACTCTAGCATTCTCTCATTCACCAAAAGGGTTCCTACAGAATAATGTAGCTCTAAGTAATAAATACAAACTTCAGAAACAGAATAAATCATGATTCTATTATTTTTCAAAATAATGAGTATACAAATCAATGTTAGAACACAAAGACATTGAACAAAAACATATAGATGAACCAAGACAATTGTGCCACAAAGAATGGCCTAGACCAAAACTTGATACATGATTTTCGTCATATATTAATCATTCCAAAGACCGGTCAACGTCTTAATTACTGTTCAATTTTCTAATTTCAGAATGGTAAAGGTATTCCAATTGTTAAGCATGTCATCCTGCTATTACAGGACAGCTGCTAAGTCAATACTACAGTCCTATTAACTTTCAACTAGATTAAAATAAACTGATGAATCAAACATACGGCAAGGAAATCGTCTTCAAGATAGTCCACAAATCAAAACCAGAACATTTAGTACTCGTTTGAAATTGAAAGTATAATGTATTCTAGGACATGTTGTTTACAGCCAAGAGCCCACGACCAAACACTGGAGTTCTCAATGTATCAATGGTATACAGATAGTGCCTTGAACATCGCTAAAAGATATACAAGGTAGGCATACAGATCAGCATAAGTATAGAGTGGTCCAGAGAACTTAAAAGAGAACCATACCCATAGGCTCGGAAATCAGAATATCAGCTTTCTCTGGAAGTTCGACTTCCTCAACTTTGCCTTTGATGATCTAATTAGGAAGGGAACGCACAGATTCATTCGAGTGAAAAGGGTAATAAAAAAAGAAACATATCCAATCCAATTGACATAAAACAAACCGTGATTCGTTGTCCGAGCGATGGGTTCCCAGATATAAGCCGCTGGGCATGTTCAACCATTTCAGATGCCTCGACTGCATACACATGTTTAGCACCAGCCTGACGATAACATGAAAAACGGCACATATTAAGTTATCAGCCACAGAAGTGAAATAACCCATGAGGAAGTTTAAACCGCACCTGTGCAGCAAATAACGAAAGAATACCGCTACCAGCTCCAACATCAACCACAACCCGACCCTCAAAGTCGGATCGGTTTTCCATTACAGCAGCATAGTATGTTCCTATAACGGAAGAATGTGCACTTATTATATTTATGCAGAAGGTGGGTTTCATGCCATGTTGATAACAGAATTCCTAAGTGGGTACTTCCATTCAAAATGTAAGTTGAGATTTCTTTACATTCATATATGATGTAGAATTAGTTAAGTATGTAATTCAACAATAGGAAGAGATATTGACCTGTCCTCACAAAATCTTGCAACATATTTTGCTGATGCAATAGTTGGCCATAGTAGTGGAAGTACATCTGTGCAGACGATGCCTCAATTTTCGTATCAAATTTGCTTTTAGAAACCATTATTGATCCATTCTCCAAGGGTTCACCTGGCAGATAAGCAGCAATATAATGAACATAAAAATCTATAGTTGTGTTTCCACCAAAGAAAAAATAAACAATGACTCTGTGGCATCATTTCTGGCATAAGTTATTAGATAATAAGTCACTTCTATAGTTCTATTTCACCAATATGTATACTTTTAGTTCATCTTCCAAAAAAACATGCAGTAGAATCCATCATGCTCGGTTTAGATTCTTTTATTAAATCCTAGTTATCCTCCAATGGAACTGGGTGTGCATATAAAGCACTAAAAGGTGCAAGTTCTACAAGTAAAATTAGGATGACGGGAGAGGGGGGGGGGGGTGGGCAGACTTGCCGCAGACGCAGGCAAAGTTAGTCCATTTCAAAAGAAAAATGACATGCTGGTATTCTTCGGATAATATAGTTAGGATAATATATCAAACCACGGTGTTAGTAAGTACATAAAATTAAAGGCATTTGTATTTGAGGGAAGTTACTGAGACCTTTATTTACTGCAGACTGAGAGATATAACTAATGCCATGTACGAGACTCTAAAAACTAACAATGAGAAATATCTGAAACAGGAAATGAAAGAACAAACCATCTTTTCCACTAATCGTTTGTTGTTTCCATCGTTGAAAAGCTAGAGAGAAGGCTTTGCTCTCAGCTTCTGTCCTAAGAACAACCTTAATTGCTCTTGAAAATAATTTCTGCCTCAAACAATTGAGAGTTAAAATGAAGGCATTTAATATGCAATACAAGAAAGTTCTAATGTATAGCCCATATTAAGAAAATTTAGTAAGGTATTAAAAGGGTGGCAATAAAGAAGTGCTACACAGCAGAGATCCATCTTTACACCATGTCAAGATTTAAAAAATCAGAGTTTTATTAGGCTCTATTTCAGGGTAGGAAGCACTACAGTCCTTTGCAAACAGGAAAACTGTGTCAAGAGCTGTTGCTTTTCTCATACATGTGAAGTTACATTACAGAGGTACATTTAGAACAGGCATGCTTAAATCATAGTAAAGTTTCTTTCATCTAGAACTGATTAAGTCACTATTAAAACAAATTGTGCTACGAAATATTGTGTTTCAAAATACAAAATGCAACGCAAACTGCAATATCCATGTCATTGTACAGAACTACTATAGTAGTATTTCCATCGAATTCACCAAACTCCACTGAAGCATTTTTACACGAAATTAACTGTTTCTCTACATCGGTATATCTACCCTGCATCAACTAATCCTCTGAACAGAAAATTGGGGCACATTTTCAAATCGGGTGCATCCAACAGAAGCACAAAGCTAACTAAAACCCAACAAAGCAAACCGAAGAGTACCTCTTCCACGCCAGGCTTAGCCTCCGTCTCGCCGCTCACGCACAGCCACTCCATCCGGCCCAGCTTAAACATCTGCGAGAGATACCCAACACATTACTCTCCAAACGGATAGCAATGACAGACACACACCTCCCCAGACCACCACTCCCCCAAATCACGGAGATCGCGGCGCGTACCTGCGCGTCAGAGAGGTCGATCTCCACGGCCTGCTCGGCCCCGGTCCTAACGAGGCTGAGGCGCGCCGCCCCGGAGGCGGCTTCCAGGCCGAACACGGCCTCGCCGCCGCCGCCAGACTCCTCGGCGGCGGCGGCGTTGACGTCGGAGAAGGAGACGTTGGGGAACATGTCCGGCGACGCCATTGGGTGGGCCTGAGAGCTCGGGATCCCGGGTCCGGCGGGGTGAGGCTCTGAGCGTGCGCCGCGGCGGGGGCGAGGGGCTAGCTAGGGTTTTGGGGTGGTGGAGCTGGCTGGCTGGCTGCTGTTTGTTTCTAGTACGCGTGGGAGCACTCCAGGTTTTTTACGCCTCGTGCCTTACATTTTAACCAGAAGAGGCTGTGGCGCGCTTTGCTGCCCGAGTATATTATTTCAGTTATCATATACTGGTTCGAGTAAAGTTTGGTAATTAATACATGATATTCTATAAATTCCTACCCTTTTTTCGAAAAATAATGCACATATTGTTCTATCACCTGTATAAACTGTATAATTCAAAAGTAACAACTTTGGATTTGTAGATCTCTTAACGAGACGAACCCGACAACTGGTGTGTAGAGGCGGAGGAGCCATGCGAGGCGGGGCTAGTCGAGGTGCAGCCGGAGGCAGAGCTACAGTGTGGCGCTCGTGCTCGTGCTTGCAGGGATGGAGGAGGTACGGTGAGAAAGGGGAGGGGAGGAGGGCCGCTCGGATGGCTCTTCAGCCGGAGCTATAAAAGGGAGTCATTGGTGACCATCTACGGGAGGAGAGCGACGACAACACTCAAGGCCGAATCCCTCCAGATCTATGGTGTCCTTTAGTGGTGGTGGATTCACGTCTGAATTGGTAGAGTTGTGCTGGAGCTGTCAGAATCGAAGCCGAAACGATGGCGGAAGAGTCGGCTGTGGTCACGAGAGAGAGGCGCCTGAGGGCAACATGAAAAATCCAACCGACAGTTGCCGTCGCGTGTTGATCTTTCTGTTTTCTAGCAGTAGTCCAAGTGTTTTTTTACAACATTTACTTTTTTTTGGTTTGACAAAAAAATTGGCAAAATTTACATCAAGGCCAACTGGTGGAGTAAGATTTTGTTTGTCCCAAATGACTTAATACAGATGAGAGTCGATGTGGCTACATGCAGGAGGAGAGCGATGTCGGTATCCCTCGAGGCCGAATCCCTCCCAATTTATGGTGCCCCCTGTATATAGATGTTGGATTCGCGTCCGAATTAGTCTGAATTGTGACGGAACTGCCAAATTCGAGGTCAGATCGATGTGAGAATAGAAAGCGGTGTTCATCGGAGGAGATGCGTGAGGGTGACATGAAACTTCCGATTAGTGATACGTTTCAAACGTATCTATAATTTTTGATGTTCCATGTTGATATTATACCAATTGTTACATGTTTTACATACACTTCATATTATTTTTATACATTTTCTGGACTAACCTATTAACAAGATGCCACAGTACCAGTTCCTGTTTTCTGCTGTTTTTGTATTTTAGAAAAGTTGTTAAGAAAATATTCTCGGAATTGGACGAAAATCAACGGAGGTCCCTATTTCACCGACACGTCCACGGAGTCCAAAAGAGAGACGGAGAAGCGCCAGGAGACGGCCACACCTGGGCTCGGCGCGGCCCCACCTCCTGCCACGCCGAGGGGTGGTGTGGGCCCCTCGGGTGGCCTCCGACGCCGCCCTTTCGCCTATTTATTCCTCCCGTCTGGAAAACCCTAAATACCCGAGTCATATTCCACGAAAAGTTCCAGAGGCGCCGCCATCATCAACCCTAGCTCGGGAGGGTTCTGAAGCTCTTCCCGGCACCCTGCCGGAGAGGGGAATCATCACCGGAGGGCTCTACATCGCCATGCCTGCCTCCGGAGTGATGCGTGAGTAGTTGATGCATGTAAAATGCATACATGAACTTTGCATTATATTACTTATATTTCAATCATATTTGCATCATATAAGGGTTATATCATTGATTTATATTGATTTGGGGAATATTTCATTGTTTCCGTATTTTTCTGGAATTAACCCTGCACAGGCAGAAAACCCTATTTTCTATATTTTGATGTTTCAGGGACCCAAACGACGTCCAAATGACCTAATAATTTACGAGCATCAGTTTTTGGAAGGAACAAAGCGTGGGAGCGAAGGAAGCGAACAAACGGAGGCCCGAGGGCCAGATTCCTTGGCCGCGTGTGACCCACCATCTGGGCCCTCATGGCTCCGTTGCCGTCGATCTTTTTTCCCGAGCCTCCGTCTTGACCTAAAAACGACTATAAAAATAGTCCCTGAAGCCCTTCGGAAAGGAGCGCCGCAGAAACACAGAAACCACGAAACAGAGACCTGGAGTTGCAGATTGGAGGGAGAAAACTCCGGCGGGGCGCTGCCGGCGTGGTCTCCATCTTCTCCAACGACTTCTCCACCGTCTCCATGATGAAGAGGGAGTAGTCCACCTCTGGACTATGGGTTTGTGGAAGTAACTTCTGTATCTCTCCTCTCTTGAGCTTCACTAATTAGTACCGTATGAGCTGCTGAACATGATTACGGTCATCTATGTAATACCTTTGTGGTGGATCTTTTATGAGTTAATATATGTTTGAGATTGCAATAGTTTTGTTTCGGTTATGAAAGTAGATGCATATTATGTACCCCGTTCTTGTTTACTTGTTTTGATCAAGCATGTGTATGAGAGCGTGTGAGGGGGAACGTGTGCATTAGTTGGAGTAACGGGGGTGGCTAGTGCGGTGAACGTGAGAGAAAGTTCCGCGATCCACTTGGGTGTTTTACCTTAATTTGTTGCCTCACTAGGGATAAAGAAAAATACCTTGCTACCGGAGATGTGGGTGTGACCATTGCCACTACTCCATGACTAGATCTAGCATGTTCTTATTTTAACTTCATGTCATGATACTTAATGCTATGCTCTGATTTATCTTAATTACTAAGTGATAACCCCAAGAGCAGGAGATCACTGTAGCACCTCTCAATGTGGAAGTAGGGTATCGATCCGCAGGAGCAAGAAGGAAAAATTATCTATTCCCTACAACTAAAGTGTCACAAGTTTTAGTTGATTATGCACTAAACAAGTTTAAAGAACAAGATGGTTGATTTAATGGATGGAAGTTTAATGAAACAAAACCAGAATGTAAAAGTGTCCCAATCCTCTTCAATGCAAGAGGACAAGACAAAGGTTTTCTCTTATAGGAACAATGGACATGGGTTCATGGGTTCACTCAATCCTCTCTCCCATCTATGGTGATTATCATGTTATAGATAAAAAGTACACACAATTGTCATGCTTTAATGGTAAACTTTTATGACGGCTACATGTCCTACAACACATAGTTGAAAGAAAATAATCATTTGTGTTGCTAGGTCACCCTCGTAAGGCTAGAGTGGTTTGTTGTCACTCCCACATCATACTTCTTCCTTTTTACCCCCGGATAAACAATGTTGAGCGACATTACTGTCACTTAATGCCTATGCCTTCTGTCACTAGGCCACTCTCTACCCACATACATCATACTTCATAATGGACAATATTCTAAACACTAGTGCAATGATTCATAATTCGTGTGCATGACCACATCTCTCTCATCTATCCACACTTGGTGGTGTCAATCACCTCATGACAAGGATAAACAAGGCATTATGCATAAATCAAACCATCACATGTATCATAGAATATCTCCAAAGTATGACAAACCATAGAAATCCCAACATGACGGTAAATGCATAACATAATATCATCTCATACCACAATATCCACCATAGGAATTACAAAGATAGTTCCATAATCATGCAAGGCACATCATATGGACTTCAACAATGATCATACATAGAGAGATTGGATCAAGTTACCATCACAAACCCAAAGTCCAGGGGGTGGACTACTCCCCCTTCATCATGGAGACGGTGGA
This sequence comes from Poa pratensis, assembly GCA_947311845.1. Classification (NCBI taxonomy): domain Eukaryota; kingdom Viridiplantae; phylum Streptophyta; class Magnoliopsida; order Poales; family Poaceae; genus Poa; species Poa pratensis. The sequence goes on along the minus strand of CAMZMU010000091.1, from coordinate 27,542,416 downwards.
GAAGTCGTTGGAGAAGATGGAGACCACCCCGGCAGCGCCCGCCGGAGTTTTCCCCCTCCAATCTGCAACTCCAGGTCTCTGTTTCGTGGTTTCTGTGTTTCGGCGGCGCTCCTTTCCTAAGGGCGTCGGGGACTATTTTTATAGTCGGTTTTAGGTCAAGACGGAGTCGTGGGCGAAAAGATCGACGGCAACGGAGCCTCGAGGCTCCAGATGGTGGGTCCCACACGGCCAGATTCTTGGCCGCGTGGGCCACCCTTTTTGGGCCTCGGGCCTCCGCTTGTTCGCTTCCTTCGCTCCCAAGTCTTCTTCCTTCCAAAAACTGATGCTCGTAAATTTCCAGGTCATTTGGACGTCGTTTGGGTCCCTGAAACATTAAAATATGAAAATAGGGTTTTCTGCCTGCGCAGGGTTAATTCCATAAAAATAGGAAAATCATGAAATATTCCAAAAATCATTATAAAACATTGATATAACCCTTATATGATGCAAATATGATTGGAATATAAGTAATATAGTGCAAAGTTCATGTATGCATTTTACATGCATCAACATCCCCAAGCTTAACCAATACTCGTCCTCGAGTATGAAGGTGATAAAACTAACATGGACTTTGCAATTTAATACTAACAATGGATATCAAAGATGATTACTATTGCTATAGAGTCAAATGATTCATTCTTAAAAGGAGTAGCAATATGCAAGATAGTTTATGAAGTGATATCAAGTATTCAATGCAAGGATGTTCAATGATAATTCACAAAGTGTAACATAAAAGAAAGTACTATGGACCACATGTATGCATAATGAGAAGAAAGAACATCCTATAATCATAGAGTATTGATGAAAATCTGAATATAAAAGGTGGACACTTTGGAAAGATATATATATGAGTAGAGGTAAAGCATGAATAAGTTTCATCTAACTTCTGAACTTCTCTACTTAAGTTAATGATTGTAATGTGGTAATCCTTGGTGTCAAGCTCTCATTCCCCTATCATAGCATCTTGAATGATTAAGTTTAAAGTGAAAGCAAATATGAGTAGTGTGCTTGACAAAGTACAGGTTGAAAGTCTCATGCCCCTTGAATACAAGTACCTACTCCATGTGTTACTCAACTTGGGAAACAAAGCAAGTTCAAGTTAAATATCATTGTAAGTAATAATAGTATCATTAAGAGCGTCAACTGGGGTACCTCTTGTCCCAGGATATGGAACAAGCCCATATCAAAATGACAAGACAAACAAACACAATGAACAATCTCAACACCCTTTTTATTTACCATTAGATAGCTTTTTATTGTAAGGTGTATCACAGAAGGTTCACCATAGCATGTAAGTAAATTTCCACCATGAATGATGCATGGCTTAGATTAGCGGCCCAGGCGTCTCTCTAACCATTTATACAAACTCATTTAAACTACTTCATTTCCACATTTATTTCACCCATGGTAAGCATCCATAAACAAAAGTACATGATATCAACTAAATGAAATGAAGTGCATGTTGAAAGCTTGCCATGTGACAGCACATATGAGCTAACTCTCAACCAAAGACATTTGTCAAGCCCACAACATCATAATTTTAATCACAATGGGTCATATTTTATTTATGCAATAAAAGTAAAGTGTGCATCAAGTTCGAGAGAGCTCTATAACCAACTTTTCCCATAACAATCAATAACACAAGCATTTTCATTCAGAGGTATAGATAACACAAATATCATGATAAACATACTCGGAATAGCATAAAGCTAATAGGTAGATATGGTGGACTCACTGGAAAAACTTTGGTTGAAGGTGTTGGAAACAAGTTTTTGCTTGTTGGAATTTTTGGGCTAGCAAGAGGGAGAAAGTTGACCATCTAAATGCATGCATGAGTGTCCATAGAACTAACTAATCCATGTTAAACAAGTAAAATAACATTCAGCATCAAAACATGAATAAAAGATAGCTCTTGATAAAATACTTGCAAATTATTACTCATTAACAAGCTCATGAATCATGCAACTATATGTATCTTTTAAAATCAACTCCAACATCCCTTTTCCCAATCTAATAAGCATCCAACATAATTCAACCCAAATTTCCAGTAGCTCTCTCATATATAAATGATAGTGTGGTGGTCTCACAAAATAAAAATCAAACCAAACAAACAAAAAGACGCTCCAAGTTTATGCGATAAAGTGTTTCGATCGAAAAACAGAAGTTAGACGTGTGCAAACCGAGAGTGTGTAGGTCCAGTGGGGTTGCCTTCACATCCCCAAGCTTATGGTCTTCACCATCCTTGGATAGCTTTGGTGCATCTCCTCTAATCCCTGTGAAAAAACTTCAAAACACCGTTTCTCCCATTCTTTTTCTGTGGGGTGCATTAGTAGTGATAAACAAATAGATTTTTTACTGCATATAATTCTTGAACAAAAATTCATATGGATGTCCAGAAAATGTATAATGCTGTATGCCTACTCATAAACTCAATTTGATCAAAAAGATTGAAAAACAGAAGCAGCAAAACGTATTTTTCTACCCTACTAAAATTTGTCGAAAAATTCCGAAAAAATTCATGCATACAGAGGATGAAAAGTTGCAACTACAGTTCAAATATGAGCTCATTCGGAGTTACATAATAAGAATTAAAAATCATACCGTGCATAGATTCGTGCAGGAATAAAATCTCCGAACGCTATAAGCAACTTCTTCAAACCAAAATGAGTAAAACTTGGCACTTTATTAAAAATTCCAGAAACTAAACTATAAACAAAGTCTCTTGTTACAGCAAGAGGACACAAAGAAAATCACAAAAAAAAACAACCGGGTTGCTTCCCGTAAAGCACTTTCTTTATAGCCATATAGCTAGGCTTCTTACTTGATGTTTATAGAGGACGAAGCTCATGAGGAGCTTGAATTTTGGTGTGTCCCTCTTCCTTGGGAAGTGTTCATGAATAATACCAGGGTCCCATAGTGCTCTCAAACCGATCAAAATAATAGTCAAGTTGAACCCTAGTAAGAGAAAAACAAAACACAAAAGTAATAACAATGAAGTCTAACTTTCTTTCTATGCATTGGCATTTTGTATATGAATGAATCACAATACATAGAAGTTTTCCAATGCATATTAACAATAGTTACTTGCAGCCCATAATTATTAGTAGCATACAGAGGGCTCTTATCACCTCCTTTTTCATAATAGTTGCAAGTAGTAGAAGCAAATTCAACCATATAACCACAAGAATCATTCAACTTAGATGATTTAGGCAAATAAAGAGGATTATTAAATTTATTTTGGAATTCATTAGCATTCTTCCCTCTTTCAAAATAGTTATTAAGATCAATATCAAGTTTAATATCATGGTTGCAACAAAGATTTGGAACTAAAGATAATTGCAAAACACATAAGTATTTCTCAACATAAGCAAATTTCTCCTCTATGGTGTAGTTAGGAGAATTCAAGAACATAGCAGGACTCTCATGAGTAAGAGTACTATCATAAACAGCAAGTATATCATTTTTATCCTCACATAATTTAGTAACAACTTCCAAACATGTAGGATTATCAATAAGCATAGGACCATCATCTAAAGCGTTATCATATAGCACATTTAAGCAACACTCCTCATTATCATCCATAAGTTCACTAGTAGTATTATTAAAAAGTAAAGGAGCATTATTAGTTTCATCATAATAGCATGGGTTATCATATAGGACCATAGAATTTTCAGTTTCACACTCATCATAACATGGGTTCTCATAAATAACAAAAGATTTTTTAGTTTGAGTGCTACTATCAAATGTCGATGGTGAAGATGGGAGATCCAACTCTTCCCCAAGCTTAGGTTGGAACACATCCATTTCAATCTCCTCTTCACATACTTCCGCTTCCAAGCTTATGTTTTCATCATCCTCTTGGGTTGCACGGGCATCCCCAAGCTTAGGTTCTTATCCTCCTCTTCCTGCAAAATGTTAGTGCTTTCCGTGGCAGCAAGAATTCTTTCTTTAACATAAACATTATCACTAAATTCTTTTTTGCAAATTTGGAGAATAATAGAAACTTGCCCTTTCATTTCACGAGCTACATGACTGGTTGCAAGAAATTTATCAAGAAGAGAGTCTATCTCATGGGCTCCAACATAAGCAATATATTTCTCAACTTGTTCTATATCAGGGCATAAACATTCATCTTCACGATAACAAGCAATTATAGGATCACTATTATACTTGCATTGATAGTGGGAATGTTTAACAACTCTTCTATTGCAACAAGTTATACCATGTAACTCACAAAACTGATTAGCTATTTTGTGAAGAGCTTTAAGCAATTTACTCACTCTATTTCCCTCTTTGGTTGATTGATATTCAGAGTAGGCGTCATACTTTTTAAAATAATCATTACCCATAGACATTCCAGAAAGTTTCTCCATTTTTTAATTTTTATGTGTTTTGATATATATAACTGAAAATAAAACTAATGAGAAACTCACAACCAAACAAGTTTAAAGGAACCTCCCCAAGCTTAGATGATTGCAAGATATAAAACAAGATAAAATAAATCTAAAGTCTAGTGCACACAAGAATAGAAACTTAAGCGCTACGCTCCCCCGGCAACGGCGGCAGAAAAGTACTTGATAACCCCCAAGAGCAGGGGATCACTGTAGCACCTCTCAATGTGGAAGTAGGGTATCGATCCGCGGGAGCAAGAAGGAAAGGTTATCTATTCCCTACAACTAAAGTGTCACAAGTTTTAGTTGATTATGAACTAAACAAGTTTAAAGAACAAGATGGTTGATTTAATGGATGAAAGTTTAATGAAACAAAACAAGAATGTAAAAGTGTCCCAATCCTCTTCAATGCAAGAGGAAAAGACAAAGGTTTTCTCTTATAGGAACAATGGACATGGGTTCACTCAATCCTCTCTCCCATCTATGGTGATTATCATGTTATAGATAAAAAGTACACACAATTGTCATGCTTTAATGGTAAACTTCTATGACGGCTACATGTCCTACAACACATAGTTGAAAGAAAATAATCATTTGTGTTGCTAGGTCACCCTCGTAAGGCTAGCGTGGTTTGTTGTCACTCCCACATCATACTTCTTCCTTTTTACCCCCGGATAAAGAATGTTGGGCGACATTACTGTCACTTAATGCCTATGCCTTCTGTCACTAGGCCACTCTCTACCCACATACATCATACTTCATAATGGACAATATTCTAAACACTAGTGCAATGATTCATAATTCGTGTGCATGACCACATCTCTCTCATCTATCCACACTTGGTGGTGTCAATCACCTCATGACAAGGATAAACAAGGCATTATTGATGCATGTAAAATGCATACATGAACTTTGCATTATTCTACTTATATTCCAGTCATATTTGCATCATATAAGGGTTATATCAATGTTTTATAATGATTTTTGGAATATTTCATGATTTTCCTATTTTTATGGAATTAACCCTGCGTAGGCAGAAAACCCTATTTCCATATTTTAATGTTTCAGGGACCCAAACGACGTCCAAATGACCTGGAAATTTACGAGCATCAGTTTTTGGAAGGAACAAAGTGTGGGAGCGAAGGAAGCAAACAAGCGGAGGCCCGAGGGCCCAGATGAGTGGGCCCACGTGGCCCATGTACCTGGCCGCGTGGGACCCCCCTTTTGGTCCTCGGAGCTCCGTGCCGTCGATCTTTCCTCCACCGACTCCGTTTTGACCTAAAACCGCCTATAAAAATAGTCCCCCGACGTTCTTGGAAGGAGCGCCGCAGAAACACAGAAACACCGAAACAGAGACCTGGAGTGCAGATTGGAGGGGGAAAACTCCGGCGGGGCGCTGCCGGCGTGGTCTCCATCTTCTCCAACGACTTCTCCACCGTCTCCATGATGAAGAGGGAGTAGTCCACCTCTGGACTATGGGTTTGTGGAAGTAACTTATGTATCTCTCTCTCTTGAGCTTCACTAATTAGTACCGTATGAGCTGCTGAACATGATTACGGTCATCTATGTAATACCTTTGTGGTGGATCTTTTTATGAGTTAATATATGTTTGAGATTGCAATGGTTTTGTTTCAGTTATGAAAGTAGATGCATATTATGTACCCCGTTCTTATTTACTTGTTATGATCAAGCATGTTTATGAGAGCGTGTGAGGGGGAACGTGTGCATTAGTTGGAGTAACGGGGGGTGGCTAGTGCAGTGAACGTGAGAGAAAGTTCTGCGATCCACTTGGGTATCTTTACCTTACTTTTTTGCCTCACTAGGGATAAAAAGAAATACCATGCTACCGGAGATGTGGGTGTGACCATTGCCACTTCCTCCATGACTAGATCTAGCATGTTCTTATTTTAACTTCATGTCATGATACTTATTGCTATACTCTGAGTTATCTTAATTACTGAGGTGTTATGATTTAGTTCGCATCTTGGTGGAGTATAAGAGAGACTAATAACCAAAAGGTCTCTATGTTAGGACGTGATGCCCATATAATTATAACTTGTCATTAAACTGTTGTGTTGCAATCTCATATGTCAACTCTAGTGTTCCATTGTCTACCACTTTATTAAAGAGAGAGTGCATTTGTGAAACCATGAACCCCGGTCCATTTTAATCATAAGAAACACCTTTCCAACCACTTTTACCACTTTTCCATTTTCTGCCATTTAAAAATCCGAAAATACAAAAACACTTTTACATCTTGCATTCATCATATAAAACCCAAAAATATCATTTATCATTGCTACCACCATCCTTGCATATTTATTTACCACCATTGCATATTTATTTCTTGTTTGCATTGCATATTATCTTGATATCATTCTCACACCTTGTGCTTGACAACCACTAGGTGAGGTTGAGGACCAAAACATTTACTTTGTTTTGTAGGTAACCAAAAGAAGGATAGGAAAGATAAATCTTCACTACTGATTCCCCGAGAGTTCGATATTAAACCCTCGAGTCACCCTCGTGGGGAAAACACGTCTTCCACTTACTACACACTCTGCACTTGGAGTCTCAACCTAACACATTTACTTTTCACGCAGGTAACTACGTGAAGGGCTATCAAGACTGTTTTCTGGCGCCGTTGCCGGGGAATCATTGCTGAAAGGTTTATCCAAGGGTCCCCTGCACTAGCTCTGTTTTCTGGTGCCGGTTTATCCAAGGATATCTCACCAAGTCAAACTTCATCACCAACTTGTGCTAACACCTAAGCTTGGGGAGGTTGCACCTACGTGAGCATCATCTTATCCATCTTTACCTTCAAAGCAATTTATCTTGTTTTGTTATTGTCTTGCATTTGTTATTTCGGTTTGCATCATTTATGTCATTTTATTTTCAGTTTTGCATAAAAAATTAAAAAACACATAAAAACTTTATTAAAATGGCTTCTAGTGTTGAAATGAACAATTTTGGTCAATACTATGGAGAGTCGTTAATGGATGCTTGGTATAGAATTAAGGGCATTAGTAAAAATGGTGTCAACAAATATACCCTGCTACTTTGATAAGAAACTTTTATAATGGTCTAGATGGGTGGTCAAAATGTTTTCTAGACTCATTGACTAGTGGAAGATTTGCCTCTGGAAATCCCTCACATGCTAATAATCTAATGGAAAATCTATTTGGGAATTCTATAGAATCAAAAGATGAAATTATGATCAAACAACTAAAAGTTTCTATGGATAGGTCAATATTATGTCTACAAACTTATATGGAAGATTATCCTACTAAAAATGAGATGCATTCATTTATCCTTCATACAAAATCTAGTATGAAGAAGACAAACAACACTATTTCGGGAATTTCTTTGAAAATGGAAACTATATTGAATTATGCCAAGTCTAAAAAGAAGTTGACTAGGGAATTAAATGAAAGAATATCTTCTATGTTGGGACCTTTAGACAAGGATATTAAGAATTATGTTGAAAAAGAGGATGATCTCCAAATAGCCTTGAATGCTGCTTTAAAGAAAAGAAATGAGAATTTTGTTTGGATTGAGGAAGTTAAAATGCTTAGTGAAGTCAAGAACCATTGCTTGACTTAGAGAATTGTAGCTTGCATGAATTAATATCTATCTTACAAAAATTTGCAAGTGATCCTTCCATCAACTAACCAAGCTGGTTTTGGTTCTTATATTGCTAATCATGTCTTGAAAGAAAAGATTGCTAGGTACAACCAAGAGGCTATGATACCACCTAAGCTTGGGGATATATGGATTCCCAAAGTCCTAGTAACCATTGGAAAAGAGACACACCATGCTATACTTGATCTAGGATCTAGTGTCTCTGTTTTATCTAAAGAACTATATGAAGTACTTGAATTGAAAAATCTTGAAAAATGCTCTATTGAACTTGCACTTGCTGATGATTCCATTAAACATGCTTTAGGAAAAGTAAGTGATGTTATGGTAGAGTTACATATGACATTTGTGCCTGTTGATTTTCTAATCATGGATATGGGGAATAAAACCTCTAGTCCAATTATTCTTGGAAGACCTTTTCTTCGTACTACAGGTGCTATCATTGATTCAAAAGAAGGGAATGTGAAGTTTCAGTTTCCACACAAGAAGTGCATGGAACACTTCCCAAGGAAGAGGGACACCAAAGTTCAAGCTCCCTCATGAGCTTCGTCCACAATAAACATCAAGTAAGAAGCCTAGCTATATGGCTATAAAGAAAGCGCTTTACGGGAGGCAACCCGGTTGTTTTTATTTTGATTTTCTTTGTGTCCTCTTGCTGTAACAAGAGACTTTGTTTAGTTTAGTTTCTGGAATTTTTAATAAAGTGCCAAGTTTTACTCATTTTGGTTGAAAAGTTGCTTATAGCGTTCGGAGATTTTATTCCTGCACGAATCTGTGCACGGTATGATTTTTAATTCTTATTCTGTAACTCCGAATGAGCTCATATTTGAACTGTAGTTGCAACTTTTCATCCTCTGTATGCATGAATTTTTCGGAATTTTTCGACAAAGTTAAGTAGGGTAGAAAAATACGTTTTGCTGCTGCTGTTTTTCTGGACAGATTCTGTCCCATTTTGTTTGATGCATGCTTAGAACTTTTAACTTGAATCTTTTTGATCCAATTGAGTTTATGAGTAGGCATACAACATTATACACTTTCTGGACATTCATATGAATTTTTGTCTAAGGATTATATGCAGCAAGAAATCTATTTGTTTATCACTACTAATGCACCCCACAGAAAAGAAATGGGAGAAACGGTGTTTTGAAGTTTTTTCACAGGGATTAGAGGAGATGCACCAAGAGCTATCCAAGGATGGTGAAGACCATAAGCTTGGGGATGTGAAGACAACCCCACTGGACCTACACACTCTCGGTTTGCACACGTCTAACTTCTGTTTTTCGATCGAAACACTTTATCGCATAAACTTGGAGCGTCTTTTTGTTTGTTTAGGTTTGATTTTTATTTTGTGAGACCACCACACTATCATTTATATATGAGAGAGCTACTGGAAATTTGGGTTGAATTATGTTGGATGCTATTATAAGATTGGGAAAAGGGATGTTGAGTTAATTTTAAAAGATACATATAGTTGCATGATTCATGAGCTTGTTAATGAGTAATAATTTGCAATATTTTATCAAGAGCTATCTTTTATTCATGTTTTGATGCTAAATGTTATTTACCTTGTTTAACATGGATTAGTTAGTTCTATGGACACTCATGCATGCATTTAGATGGTCAACTTTCTCCCTCTTGCTAGCCCAAAAATTCCAACAAGCAAAAACTTGTTTCCAACACCTTCAACCAAAGTTTTTCCAGTGAGTCCACCATATCTACCTATTAGCTTTATGCTATTCCGAGTATGTTTATCATGATATTTGTGTTATCTATACCTCTGAATGAAAATGCTTATGTTGTTGATTGTTATGGGAAAAGTTGGTTATAAGCTCTCTCGAACTTGATGCACACTTTACTTTCATTGCATAAATAAAATATGACCCATTGTGATTAAAATTATGATGTTGGGCTTGACAAATGTCTTTGGTTGAGAGTTAGCTCATATGTGCTGTCACATGGCAAGCTTTCAACATGCACTTCATCTCATTTAGTTGATATCATGTACTTTTGTTTATGGATGCTTACCATGGGTGAAATAAATGTGGAAATGAAGTGAGTTTAAATGAGTTTGTATAAATGGTTAGAGAGACGCCTGGGCCGCTAATCTAAGCCATGCATCATTCATGGTGGAAATTTACTTACATGCTATGGTGAACCTTCTGTGATACACCTTACAATAAAAAGCTATCCAATGGTAAATAAAAAGGGTGTTGAGATTGTTCATTGTGTTTGTTTGTCTTGTCATTTTGATATGGGCTTGTTCCATATCCTGGGACAAGAGGTACCCCAGTTGACGCTCTTAATGATACTATTATTACTTACAATGATATTTAACTTGAACTTGCTTTGTTTCCAAGTTGAGTAACACATGGAGTAGGTACTTGTATTCAAGGGGCATGAGACTTTCAACCTGTACTTTGTCAAGCACACTACTCATATTTGCTTTCACTTTAAACTTAATCATTCAAGATGCTATGATAGGGGAATGAGAGCTTGACACCAAGGATTACACATTACAATCATTAACTTAAGTAGAGAAGTTCAGAAGTTAGATGAAATTTATTCATGCTTTACCTCTACTCATATATATCTTTCCAAAGTGTCCACCTTTTATATTCAGATTTTCATCAATACTCTATGACCATTGTAGGATGTTCTTACTTATCATTATGCATACATGTGGTCCATAGTACTTCTCTTATGTTACACTTTGTGAATTATCATTGAACATCCTTGCATTGAATACTTGATATCACTTCATAAACTATCTTGCATATTGCTACTCCTTTTAAGAATGAATCATTTGACTCTATGTAGCAATAGTAATCATCTTTGATATCCATTGATAGTATTAAATTGCAAAGTCCATGTTAGTTTTATCACCTTCATACTCGAGGACGAGTATAGGTTAAGCTTGGGGATGTTGATGCATGTAAAATGCATACATGAACTTTGCATTATTTTACTTATATTCCAGTCATATTTGCATCATATAAGGGTTATATCACTGTTTTATAATGATTTTGGGAATATTTGATGTTTCCTATTTTTATGGAATTAACCCTGCGCAGGCAGAAAACCCTATTTCTATATTTTAATGTTTCAGGGACCCAAACGACGTCCAAATGACCTGGAAATTTACGAGCATCATTTTTGGAAGGAACAAAGCGTGGGAGCGAAGGAAGCAAACAAGCGGAGGCCCGAGGGCCAGATGAGTGGGCCCACGCGGCCAGTACCTGGCCGCGTGGGACCCCCCTTTGGCCTCGGAGCTCCGTTGCCGTCGATCTTTCCTCCACCGACTCCGTTTTGACCTAAAACCGCCTATAAAAATAGTCCCCCGACGTTCTCTGGAAGGAGCGCCGCAGAAACACAGAAACACCGAAACAGAGACCTGGAGTTGCAGATTGGAGGGGGAAAACTCCGGCGGGGCGCTGCCGGCGTGGTCTCCATCTTCTCCAACGACTTCTCCACCGTCTCCATGATGAAGAGGGAGTAGTCCACCTCTGGACTATGGGTTTGTGGAAGTAACTTATGTATCTCTCTCTTGAGCTTCACTAATTAGTACCGTATGAGCTGCTGAACATGATTACGGTCATCTATGTAATACCTTTGTGGTGGATCTTTTTATGAGTTAATATATGTTTGAGATTGCAATGGTTTTGTTTCAGTTATGAAAGTAGATGCATATTATGTACCCCGTTCTTATTTACTTGTTATGATCAAGCATGTTTATGAGAGCGTGTGAGGGGGAACGTGTGCATTAGTTGGAGTAACGGGGGGTGGCTAGTGCAGTGAACGTGAGAGAAAGTTCTGCGATCCACTTGGGTATTTACCTTACTTTGTTGCCTCACTAGGGATAAAAAGAAATACCATGCTACCGGAGATGTGGGTGTGACCATTGCCACTACTCCATGACTAGATCTAGCATGTTCTTATTTTAACTTCATGTCATGATACTTATTGCTATACTCTGAGTTATCTTAATTACTGAGGTGTTATGATTTAGTTCGCATCTTGGTGGAGTATAAGAGAGACTAATAACCAAAAGGTCTCTATGTTAGGACGTGATGCCCATATAATTATAACTTGTCATTAAACTGTTGTGTTGCAATCTCATATGTCAACTCTAGTGTTCCATTGTCTACCACTTTATTAAAGAGAGAGTGCATTTGTGAAACCATGAACCCCGGTCCATTTTTAATCATAAGAAACACCTTTCCAACCACTTTTACCACTTTTCCATTTTCTGCCATTTAAAAATCCGAAAATACAAAAACACTTTTACATCACATGTATCATAGAATATCTCCAAAGTATGACAAACCATAGAAATCCCATCATGGCGGTAAATGCATAACATAATATCATCTCATACCACAATATCCACCATAGGAATTACAAAGATAGTTCCATAATCATACAAGGCACATCATATGGACTTCAACAATGATCATACATAGAGATATTGGATCAAGTTACCACCACAAACCCAAAGTCCAGGGGGTGGACTACCCCCCTTCATCATGGAGACGGTGGAGAAGTCGTTGGATAAGATGGAGACCACCCCGGCAGTGCCCCGCTGGAGTTTTCCCCCTCCAATCTTCAACTCCAGGTCTCTGTTTCGTGGTCTCTGTGTTTCGGCGGCGCTCCTTTCCGAAGGGCGTCGGGGACTTTTTTATAGTCGGTTTTAGGTCAAGACGGAGTCGTGGGCGAAAAGATCGACGGCAACGGAGCCTCGAGGCTCCAGATGGTGGGTCCCACATGGCCAGATTCTTTGGCCGCGTGGGCACCCTCTTTTGGGCCTCGGGCCTCGCTTGTTCGCTTCCTTCGCTCCCAAGTCTTCTTCCTTCAAAAAACTGATGCTCGTAAATTTCCAGTCATTTGGACGTCGTTTGGGTCCCTGAAACATTAAAATGTGGAAAATAGGGTTTTCTGCCTGCACAGGGGTTAATTCCATAAAAATAGGAAAATCATGAAATATTCAAAAATCATTATAAAACATTGATATAACCCTTATATTATGCAAATATGATTGGAATATAAGTAATATAGTGCAAAGTTCA
>CAMZMU010000091.1:27291255-27449046 GCA_947311845.1 Poa pratensis | reverse complement strand
AGAGGAGGGAGCCGGACTATCCATACCCTCCAACCAAGTTGCAGCGGTGAACCCGGATCAGCCCGGAGCTGGAGGTGTCCAGAGGCCAAAAATCAATGGTCCGGCATTTAGTCCGAACCCGGAGCCACCCATGACCTATGAATCAATGATAGATGGTCCGTGCTGTTACCATACGACTGACCCGCGCAAGCCAGCCAACCATTCAACCCGGCAGTGCAGCTGGAACCGCAGAATCAGAGAAGAGGGGGCAAGGGCCGGAGGAATCAGAACAGGACCACCACCTCAGAGATTTCAGCCGAGGTCCCACCCTAATCTGTCCGGAGCAAATGTTACCCCGATAACCACTGCACCTCTTCCGAGGCCTGCAGCAGCAAGACCCGTGAATGTTGTGAATGTCCGAGGTAATAACAACAACAATGGTGCCGGACCAAGTCAGCAGTATGAATACCCCGGAAATGACTATAGAGAGGTTCATGCGAGCTATGTGGTCTTTGTGACCGAGCCCACTGACAAGAAGAGCGTGCAGAGGCGTGCCATGGAGGTGAATGCAGTAATGCCGGTGGTGCCGACCTATATGAACTGGTCTGAGCAGGAGATCACTTGGAGCAGAAAGGACACACCTCGGATCATGCCGAGCCCTGGAAAGTATGCCCTGGTGGTAGATCCAACGTTGTGTGGGCCTACCAACAATGTGAGGTTCACCCGAGTTCTGGTGGACAATGGCAGTGCCATCAACATCATGTACCGAGACACAATGGTGAAATTGGGCATCTCGCCTAATCAGTTGATGCCAAGCAGTTGTACTTTTCATGGGATTGTGCCCGGCGTTTCCTGTGCACCCATGGGCAAGATATGGGTGGATGTAGCATTTGGAACCAAGGAAAATTGCCGAGTTGAGAGTATCGAGTTCGAGGTGGTGGACTTGGAGAGTGCATACCATGCACTGCTTGGAAGGCCGGCTTTGGCCAAGTTCATGATTTCCACCCATGTTGCATACCTGAAGATGAAAATGCCAGGGCCTAATGGATCATATCCATCTCGGGTGACTACAAGCGAGCAATTCAGTGTGCCTCGGCGGGTCTAACCTGCCGAGTCTTTGGTGATCGCAGCCGAGAAGAAGAAGCTGCATCAAGTGGTGGCAATGGCGCAGTCAACACAGCTCGGCCTGTCCGGACTGATGAGCCCGGACTCAACTGCGGCGTTCGAGGTACCCAAGGAGACCAAGAAGATCCCCATTGACCCGGAGCACCCAGAGCATGTGGCCATCATTGGGACCGGGCTAGGCGAGAAATAGGAAGGCGAGCTCTGTCACTTCCTCCGTGAGAATCGGGATATCTTTGCATGGTCGGCTAAGGACCTGCCAGGTGTTCCGAGGGAGTTGGCAGAGCACTCTTTATTTGTTAGGCCAGAGGTGAAACCGGTGAGGCAACCGACCCGTCGTCTCTCAGACGACCGGAGACAAGTGGTGCTGGACGAGCTGGCTAAGTTGCTTGCAGCCGGGTTCATAATGGAGGTACTGCATCCGGACTGGATATCCAATCCGGTCTTGGTGGAAAAGAAGAAAGACGAGCCAGCCGTGGTCAAGGTGTGGCGCATGTGCATTGACTTCACTAACCTCAACAAGGCGTGCCCAAAAGATCCGTTTCCATTACCTCGGATTGATCAAGTGATCGATTCCACTGCTGGTTGTGAACTGTTATCTTTTATCGATGCGTACTCTGGTTTTCACCAGATACCACTGAACCCAAAGGATCAAATAAAGACTGCTTTTATTACCCCGTATGGGGCGTATTGCTATCGTGTCATGTGTTTTGGTCTGAGAAATGCCGGGGCAACTTATCAGAGGTGTATGCAGAAATGCCTGCACTCTCAGATGGGCAAAAATGTGCAAGTGTATGTCGACGATATTGTCATCAAAACTAAGGAGAAACATACTCTCCTCGAGGATCTCGAGGAGACATTTGTGAATTTGAGAAAGTATCGGTTGAAGCTTAACCCGGACAAGTGCACCTTTGGTGTCCCGGCTGGAAAGTTGCTCGGATTCCTGGTGTCTAGCCGAGGTATCGAGGTTAACCCGGCCAAAATCCGAGCTATTGAGAGCATGAAGTTACCGAAGTGTTTGAAAGATGTGCAGAAGTTCACAGGGTGCCTAGCCTCGTTGAGCCGATTTGTAGCTCGGCTAGGAGAAAAAGCATTGCCTTTGTACCAGCTCATGAAGAAAAGTACCGGGTTTACATGGACCCCGCAGGCCGACGTGGCGTTTGGTGAGCTGAAAAAGATGTTGTCCACTGCCCCGGTGTTAGCGTCACCATTGCACAATGAGCCGATGTTACTTTACATTGCGGCCACAAACCGAGTTGTAAGTGTGGCAGTGGTGGTGGAGCGCGAAGAAGGTGGCAGGTCGGTGCAGAGACCGGTGTATTACTTGAGCGAGGTGATCTCTACCTCGAAGCAGAACTATCCTCACTACCAGAAGATGACGTATGGTGTTTACCTGGCGGTCAAGAAGTTGAAGCATTATTTCCAGGAGCATCCCATGACGGTGGTGTGCGAAGCTCCAATCTCGGAGATCATCGGGTGCAAAGATGCAACTGGCCGAGTTGCCAAATGGGCGATTGAGGTGTCTCCATATGCACCACATTATGAGAGAAGAGACGCAATTAAATCCCAGGCGTTGCCGGACTTCTTTTGTGATTGGGCCGAGATGCAGTATGAGCCACCCAGGCCGGACTATAATTATTGGAAAATGCATTTTGATGGGTCCAAAACAAAGATCGGGCTGGGGGCTGGAATAGTCCTCACCTCGCCAAAGCAAGATCAGCTGAAGTACGTGCTGCAGATTCATTTCTCAGCATCAAACAATGTGGCGGAGTATGAGGCCTTAATCCATGGCCTCAAGGTGGCAAAGGAGATCGGTATCCGGCGTGTAGAGTGCTTCGGCGATTCCGACCTGGTGGTGCAACAATCTTCTGGAACTTGGGATGCTCTGGATGCCAACATGGCGTTATATCGGTTCCATGTGCAAAAGATATCCGGGTTCTTTGAAGGGTGTGAGTACAGGCATATACCTCGGGCAGAAAATGATGCTGCCGACGTGTTGTCAAAGCTCGGTTCATCAAAAGAGGCAGTACCACCAGGGGTAGCCCTGAATCACTTGAGAACTCCTTCAATCAAACCTTCTCCTGAATCCGAATCTATTTTCATCCCGGCGGAGCAAGAGCCCGGACCTGTTCCAATGGAGGTAGACGTCGGATGCGTTTGGTCGGACCCGGGGACTGCGTGGCAGAGCTCGGGGACTGCACACCAAACCTCGGGGACTGCTCATCCAGACTCGGGGACTGGTCGCAGGATGGTGGAGGAAATAATGGAGGAGATTATGGTGGCCGAGCCAATGGAGGTGGATGAGGAACTTTTTCCTTTGCACCCGGTGCCGGAGTGGGCGGAGCAAATTATGAAGTTCATAACGGAGGGAAGCACGCCAAGTGACACAACCGAGGCTAGGAGGATTCAAAGGAGGGCCAAGGCGTACACCATCATCAACAAGGAGCTCTATAAAAGAAGCGTAACCGAGGTGTTGCAACGGTGTGTTGAGCCAGCTGAAGGCAAGGAGATGCTTTTGGAGATCCACCAAGGAGAATGTGGTCATCATTGCAGCACAAGAGCTCTGGTGGCCAAGGTGTTTAGGCATGGGTTCTATTGGCCCACTGCTCTTGCTGATGCAGAGGCCATAGTCCGGAGATGTGAAGGATGCCAAAGGTTTGCCAAGCAAACGCATATGCCAGCTCGGCGCTCAAAACAATTCCTATCACTTGGCCGTTTGCGGTATGGTGTTTGGATATGGTGGGAGAGTTCAAACCAGCCCGAGGTAACATGACACACATATTGGTGATGGTGGACAAGTTCACCAAGTGGATCGAGGTGAAACCAATCCGGAAGTTGGATGGTCATTCAGCAGTGACTTTCTTGAAGGAGATTATTCTGCGATATGGCTACCCCCATAGCATTATCTCGGACAACGGCACTAACTTTGCTGTTGGAGAGTTCGCTCGGTTTTGCATGAACAAGGGAATCCGGCTGGACATAGCCTCGGTGGCACACCCGGAGTCTAATGGACAGTGGAAAGATCAAATGCTCTAGTGTTGGCCGGCATCAAGGCTCGGCTCATTGAACCACTGCTGAAAACGCCGGGGTGTTGGATAGATGAGATACCAGCAGTACTGTGGGGTCTAAGGACCACGCCAAATCGATCAACTGGCTATACGCCATTTTTTATGGTCTATGGGGCAGAAGCTATGCTACCCACTGACATCGAATATGATGCGCCCAGAGTGGCAATGTACACTGAAGCCGAGGCAAAAGAGGCTCGGGAGGATGCAGTAGATCTGCTTGAGGAAGCGAGAGAATTGGCCTCATCTCGGTCAGCAATTTACCAGCAAGGTCTCCGACGTTATCATAGCCGGAGTATCAACCCTCGTGTGTTTCACGAGGGAGATTTGGTGCTGAGGTTGGTGCAGCGCAAGAAAGGCCGGCACAAGTTGTCACCTCCATGGGAGGGACCGTTCGTTGTGAGCCGAGCTCTGCTCAATGATTCCTACTATCTTATAGATGCGCAGGAACCAAGGGAAGATGGGCTGGACAACCCCGGGTCAGAGGTCAGGCGACCATGGAACGTAGCTCTACTCCGACCTTTCTACTCATGAAAGGCGCAATGTATGTACCTCGGTTAATCCTTAATAAAAATGTCGGCACTCCGAGGTTAAAGCTCGGGGACTGCCTCGCTCTTGTGCTTATGTTTTATCTCTGTTTGTCAGTTTCGTTCATATGCCGAACTATTTTGAACCTCGTCTCAAACTTCAAGTAATGTGTGCTATGAAACTAATCTTGTGACTCGACTGGCATCTGCCTAAAAGGTAGTCAAGAGCAAAGAGGAAAAAACGTGGGAGACATGAAAATGAACTCGGGGACTCGGTCCAAAATATAGTTCGGCATGTGTCGTTTACTAACCCCTGTCTTTACCTTTCGTTTATGTCGGATGACTTTGAAACATACCTCGGAATTTACCAAGTACTGTATGCTATGAACAACAATCTTGTGACTCGACTGGCATCTGCCTAAAAGGTAGTCAAGAGCAAAGAATGCCAAACATAGTAAACACGAAAGTAAACTCGAGCAATCATTCAAAAGGATTCGACGTAAAGCTTAGAAAAGCATGGTTCGATAAGCATGATAGTAACAGAGGTAGCAAAAGGAACTACTTAAGTTTGATTACATCTGCGTCCCGGCATACCGGGGATTTAATGAAGTTTTTTGGCCAAGCATAAGTTCAGGTCGAGGCATCAGGAATTACGTCGGCAGCAGCCGATGCAGCAGGGATTTTCCGGAGCCGAGGTAGCCTGGGAGGTGCTGGCAACGTCGGCAGTAACCTCGGCACCAGGTTGTGGAGAAGCCTCGGTTTCTGCTTCGCGGGTGTCACCATCGTCACCTTGCTCGGCTTCGACGTCGGATTCTGTTTCGTATTCTCCTCTTCTGGCTCGTCATCTTCGGCGTCGGAGTAGGTGTCTCCCTCGCTCAAGTTCTTGGTGTTGGCATATCCAGCGAAGAAGGCAGCCATCTTTTCGCGCCGCTGGATGAGAATTGGGTCCGTGGACCAGGGCGAGCCTCGGCGAAGAGTGTCCATCTTTTCGAGGTCGAGCTTCTCGCACCAAGTCATGATGAATTTGAGAGCGGCATCAGCTCCAGCGCGAGCTGAAGATGAGCGCCACTCTCGAAGTCTTTGTTCGGCTTCACGAAGCTTGGCGGCGAGCTCAGGCGTAGTATTGGGAGCATCGGCAAGAGGCCACAAGGCTCGGAAAGCAGACACACCTGCATCGAGGAGTTCGGACCCAATGGTTTTCAAGGGATGGATCCGAGCTTTGATGGCCACGATGTGGTCCTCAATGGTCCAGACGGGGTTCGTCTCGTTACGCCTCTTCCTGTGCTGATCAGTGATATTGCGAGCCGAATTTGGGTGTAGGTGAAGTGCTCTGCAGAAGGATAGCCTGTTAATAATGAAAGAAACAGTTCGGCAAAGAGCCAGTACTGTTGAGGACAAAGCAAGGATAAGGGGGGCAAGAAGCTTACCGTCCATTTCTTGTTGATGCGTTCCAGCGTCGGGAGGAGCTGGTTAACCGAAGCTTGAAGGGCTTCATAAGCCTCGGTGGCCGAGGTGGCGCGGGCCTCGGCTAACTGGAGCGCATTCTCATGTTCCTTGGCGGCATCCTCCCGAAGTTTCTTCTCTGTTTCAACAACACTGGCCTTTTCCGCCTGCAGCTGCTCTTTTTCCGACGTCCGCAGCTCAGTGATGCGCTTCAGTTCCTTTACCAGACGAGCTACTTCGGCTTTCTCTTGTTGGAGCTTCTCGTCCAAAGAGTTCTTTTCTGCAAGGACGGCCTTGTGCTCGTCGTGGAGTTTCTTGTGGTCAAACAAGAGGGTGTGAAAGATGTCCGTGCGGACGTTCATAGTATTCTGCAAGGAAGAAAAACATAGCTCGGTTAGAAAGGCTATACCTCGACAAGAGTCTCGGGGACTCGGAGTCAAATCATTGGGAAAATGTTGCCGGGGTATGCCTCGACAGGAGTCTCGGGGACTCGTACCCGAGGTGCATGCTAAAGTAAGGTAAAATGGTTTGGATACGTCGGATGAAAATTGAAAGTTGAGATTCAAGCCAAACAATTTTAACTCCGGCGGAGCGTCAATAGTTTACCTCGAATCTCGGGGACTGGGAATGGTGGATATTAGATGAGATACTGCATGAAAGTAAAGAGAATAGGACTTACGTCGATGTTTTGAGCAGCACGCAGGGCAGCGACTTGTAGGTCGTGTACGCTTCGGCCGCAGGCGCTGTTTCCCGCAGGATGCTCAGCCACCGGAGCAGCTAGGGAGGCCGAGGAGACCTCGTCTGCAGAATTCCAGTCTGCATTGTAGTGTTCCAAGGAGCCGAGGCTCTGGTCACTGTCAGTGCGCAGAGGAGGATATCCCCACGGTCCGCCCTGCTCGATGCCCCTAACCGAGGCCTCCAAGGCCAAAGCAGCCTCGGAGCTTGAAGCAGGCCGGTTATCCAATATAAGAGATGCCTCCGAGCATATTCTCGGCCGGAGGAGCAGTCTCATCAACGGGTGCGGCGAATGGAGGAATTCGGCGTGTCACCGGGGAGGAGACCTCGGTTGCATCCTTGAAGGAGAAGAGATAGTCAGGGTGCCAGACCCAGATGTTGGTTTGGGGGTGACCTTAGACTTCACCGTCTCTTTCTCTTTCTCCTTGCCTTTCTCCAACGGCAAGGTAGTCTGGCGAACTGGTTTTTGGGGCTGCTGCTTGGGCTGCTGCTTGGGCTGTTGCTTCTGCTGAAGCTTCTGCTGTTGCTGTTGTTGGTTGCGGGCAGTCTGGCTGCGGGGGGAGAGTCGAGGCTCCGGCAAGGCGGTAGCCGGAGTTCTGGCGCGATTGGTCCCCGCATCCGTTTGAGGACGCGGAGAAGTCTGACCTCGGGTGGGGCAGATTTCTCCAAGGCCGGGCCAGACCTCGGTGGAGGAGATCGGGGCGAGAGTTCGTCGGGGTGGTCGTGGCTTCAGAGGCACCAACGGGTGCAGTCATGGAGGATACCTCCTGATCCACGTCTATGGGGTCACTGCAACGAAGGGAAGATGGTTAAGTGTTAATACCGAGGTAATAGTTTAAGCAACAAACATGTTGGCTATAGAAGCAAAGCATTACCCATCCGAGTAGGAAACCTCTTGCCCCCTCGGGCATGAGGAGGATTTCCGGACTTCTTCAGCCGACGTCTCTTGACCGGAGCCTCAGTGGGTCCGGAGGCTCCAGTGGCGGATGGTTCGGCGGCCGAAGTTGCGGCACCAGCGCGTTTCCGGCTGGTTGCTGGAGTAAAGTTCGGAAGGTGAGGAAGGCAGGAGATAGGTACCGCGTTTATTGGTTCCATGACGAGAAATCCCTCCTCGTCATCCGAAATCTCTTGAACTGAAGCTTGTGCTTGAGGCTTACCCGCGGTGGTGACGCGGGCCGAGGCAATGGGCATGTAATCCTCGTTGTCAGGATCCACGTTGGATGGTGGGTCCTCGACAGGAGATCCTTGCCGAAGTGGTCCGCAGGATGGACTCCATCCTCGGCGGTCTGGCGGGAGAACAGCTATATGGCAGACATATGAAAAGGAGTTAGGAAGAAAATGGTCAAGATGAACGTCGGTAGCAAGACCTCGGTGGTAAAGGAGTACCGAAGAAAACGTCGGAACAGCGTACCTGTTTTGGTGGCTTGGTCCTGTAGTGGGGTTCCCTTCCCCATGTCCAAGCGTCAGAGATCTTGGACTTGGTGATAGCTCGGACTCGCCGAGCTACCGCGGCGTTGTCCAGTGCAACGTGCGTATGGCGGGTTGGATCATAAAGACCGCTCATGTGGCAGATCTTGTGAGTCCTCGCCTGGAGAGGGGAGACCCTGCGCTTCACGAATGTGCAGGCCAGATCGTCAGCCGTCAGGACTTTCCCGTCGTTCGCAGGGTCCTCCGGGTCCTGCCATTTCGCAACATACCCATGGATGGACTTGATTTCGCTGGTGAGAGGGGAGTGTAGTCCCAGTTGAGCGGTTCTGTAGGAGGGCTGAGGTTAAACGCCGGCAGATTGAGGAAGTCCTCTTCGCCGGAGTTCTTCACGTAAAACCACGTCCGGAGCCACTTGCGAACGGTGTCCGGAGTAGCGATACGTGGGAAGATGGAGTTTCGGCGAGGAGCTACGATGGCTGCTCCGCAGGCGGTTAGTAGCTTGGGCAGATCCTTGTTTTTCGGATCCGGGATCACTTGCCGCTTAAGTTGGAAGTAGCGAGAAAAGAGGTCTACCGTGGCTTTGAGGCCGAGGTATCCCTCAGAGAAGGAAACGATGCAGGAGAGAGTGGTGATGGCGTTGGCGGGGAGGTGATGAACCTGGAGTCCGAACTTGTCGAGGAAGCTCCGGAAGAAATCACTAACGGGCAGTCCGAAGCCGCGCTGGAAGTGCGCGACGAAGACCACCCGTTCCCCTTCCTTGACTTGAGGCTCGAGTTCGCCCTCTGGCAGGCGACACTCTACCCCGGCGGGAATCCGCCGAGTCGCCCTGAGCCACTGGATTTCGTCCGGAGTTACATCCGAACCTTCCCAGCCGGCTCGTTCTCCGACCTCCAGTTCGAGGTCTGGAACCTCGGTTTGTTCCGAAGTCTCAGGAGGAGACATCTCGGCAGAATCAATCTGCAGAAGAATGCACAGAAGTTTAGCAAAGGAAAAAGTAAATCTGGAATCTAAGGCTATATCTGGCTAACTCAGGAGGAGTTGGACGGCTATCTTGTATATAGAGGCATATCTATGCTAGGCGAGCATCATCCGAGGTATGAAACTCATTACTACCCAAAAAAGTATGCAAGTAAGATCTACCGGAGGAGGTAAATAGAGTTTTATTCAAGAACATATGAAGAACCAAAGCGCAAAGGAAGAAACCTAGGGCAATGCCTAGGGTATCAAGAAAGGGAGTACATACCGTGAAAACGAGGTGCTGAAGGGCGGCGCCGGTGACGCGGTCGCAGCGGCGACGAAGGAGCTGCTCGTCGGCGGCGGCGGGAACGCGTTTCTTCTCAACCGGAAGCGGCGGCACTGGTGCGATGGAGGCGAGAGGCGAGTGAAGGAGGAAGAAGATGGCGAAGTTACCCGTGGGGCCCTACTTATAGCCGCGTGCGGTAACTGCCCGCATTAACTGCGCCACTACCGCGCGGTTATCGGGAGGCGCGGGATCGTGTGCGAGTGGGCGCACGGTTACGCGGTTGCGGCCGCACGATCGGCCACATCGTGGGCCGCAGGTGGCAACCGCCCACCCCGGATTTCCTGCGCTGGTCAGCACAAGAATCGAGGGGTCGTGGGCGGTCAAGTACTTGAGTGCGCAGGTGCGCTGTTCGGTGGGTCCGGCTGACGAGGGCGGCGTGTGGTCAGAATCTGCTTGGCAGAGGTCCGGATTCCGAAGCCCGGGCAGAGATTCTTCGCCACGTACCTCGGAAAATCTTGAGGCAAGATGGTGCTGAGTCAGATAGCTCGGAGAGTTCAGTTCGCATATCTACCTCGGATTGGATGGTGGTGTATGGGAGGTACCTCGGCGTGACTATGTTGGAGGTCGGTTTAGGAGGTGGTGTAATGCTTGTTTTGAACCTGCTACGGCCCTCCTTCCGAGGTCGTAGGACCGCACCAGCTTCGGGGACTAATGTCGGGGGAGTATCCCCGGGTAGGGTCAAGGCTTGGCATAAGGTGGTGTTCGAAGTTGTGCCGAGGTACGGAAAGGGCCGACCTGTTTGGGCCTGGGAAGTCCGAGCTTCATCTTGACCTGGAGAGTACAGGCCGACCTATTTTGGCCCAGAGGGTCCGAGGTATACTGTTGGCCAGGGCCGAGGTTCACTGTCCGAGCTATGTTCAGCCGACCTAACTACCTCAGTGCAGTGGTTTGTGTGTGAGTGCAGGAGAAGCTGTGGGAGGAAGTAAGATCCGACCTGGTAAAAGATTAAGCGCAAGACCCGAGGTACGGAGCCCGTCACATCCGTGCCGAGCTAACCGAGGTGGTGGGCTGTAGGTCGGGCAGGAGTCAATGCTCCTGTCACTTCCAGCCGGGTACTAGAGCGCCTGACACGGGAGCGTCTGTCAAGGAGCATGGCAGAGGCGTGCTCCGGGTTCGGCGGGCCTGCACGTCTCCGACCGCTGACCACGCGAGGTCTGGGAAAAGGCTACGAGGTAGCTCTGCCAGGCCACGTCCTGTCTCGGTCAGAGGGGACATGCTAGTTCTGCCGTTAGGCTACAGGAGATGGGCAAGCCACGTCTTGTCCCCGACCGAGGTACGGTGGTACGGTGGTGACCGTTGCAGAGGCATGGCAACAGTGTTCTGCGAGGGGCACAATGGTAACCCGGCTGGCCTATATAGTGGGCTTCACCCCCTCCTGCTGAGGATCGAAGATCAAGAGAAAAAAGAGAGAGAGAAAGCTCGGAACACCCCGGAAACACCTCGGATCAGCTCGGAGTGCCTTCTTCCTCCCGTATAGCTCCATCTTTTACCTCAAGTTCTCACCATTGTATCATCATACAGCTCGAGGAGCAGCTTGTACTTGTCACTCTGAGCTATACACTGGCTAGGATAGTGCTGCAGTAGGGGTGTTACCTCCACAAGAGGGCCCCGAAGCAGGGTACATCGTGGTGTGTTTTGTGTTCTTGCTTTCTTGGTTCTTCGTTCGTGTTCTTGCGTGTTCTTGCGTGTGCACTTCTTGAGTGCATAAACCCTCCCCGGATTCCCCCAACGACCATTCGGCCCCATCTTAGCCATACCTATGGCATCTGCCGTGATCCCACCACGACACGGTCCGACGGCATCGTTACCCGGAGCGCCAACCCTCATGGCAGCGAGCTTGGCCAAAGTGAAGGACTGAAGGAGGAGCAATAGTCACCGCTGCGGGGACGTCTCTACCTCGGGTGCAAGAAGATGAAAAAGTACGTGTCGCCCACTCCGCCGCCGCCGATGACGGAGGAGAGGCCGAGGCGTTGTTTCAACTACAGCTCACCGATGCCCAACTGCTCCTTCGGGACCGTCCAACCTGCCGAGAAAGGCTAGGCGAAAAAGTGGTCCGTGGCCAAGCACGATATCGTCACGATTGGCGACGACGAGGATTACGACGTGCCGGACGACGAAGTCGACACTGGAGAGGCCGATGTCAAGGTGGAGGACCTGGACGCGATGTACGCCGCGTTCTAGAACAATCACTACGGCTCTGGCTAGTTTAGTTTAGATTTAGTTTAACTTTTGGTAGAACTTTATAAAAATCCATTAAGTTTCAATGAAATTTCAAATTTTCGTTTAAATATCGCCGTTCGAATATTTTGGAAAAAAAATGTATTAGAAGCAGCCGGTGAGGGCAACCGCTCCCAGTAGGGACGCTCTATTGAAAGTGGCCGATGAAAATGCTATGATACACAAGGGCCATGCCGACGCGAACGACACCACTACCCGGCCTCTTTTTTCTCGCGTTTTTCCTACTTTATTGTTGTTGTTGTGAACATCACACGTAGTTCTTCCAGAGACTTTGGCTGCTCGAATATACGGAGTATATAGGTAGAACTATCGCTGCCATGCAAAGCGTCGAGACCCCGATCGATCGATTAAGCTCCACCAGTCCAGTCCAACAATATCATCTCCCAATGCAAGTCCCAACCAAACATGCACGCTTGGTCACCGTTGAGTAACGTCCGCAGATTCCAGGGCGTGCATCGATCCGTTGCAAATATGTCCAGTCCAGGTGGAGGCTCTCACGTGCATGCAGCGTACTGTTCCATGCGCGGCACTGCTTGCAGCCGCGCACTGTTCATGCGTCCGCGTGCTTGCCGCGCGCGCATACCTTAGCTCGATTCCCGCCATGGAACTGAGCTTTCGGCCGAGTATAAACATGGATACACCACCGTCCACCGGGTAAAACCTTCGCAGCCGGCCACTAGTTCAGCCCACCACTAGCGCTTTCTGTACTTTCAGAATCTTGGGCGCCGTCGCAGTCGTCGACGGCGAGAGGGGGGCGGTCGACACTCGACGGAATTGGCATACGGCAGTGCATCCCCCCCGGCACGCGGCCCCCCTGTTGCCCGTGGCGTTGACGTGCGGCCATACCGGGACGGCGGGCCACGTGAAGGCCCTCGTGCGGCGAAAGCACCCATCGTCCTCTATTCCTCAGTCCACGCCGGCGTCTCCGGCGAGGAGATAATGTGCAGGGAAACAAAACTGTTGGTGCAGCATCAGCCGCAACAACGACCCCGGCCGATGATGTTTCAAAAGATGTAGTACTCCGTATATGTTCGGTCAGTGTGACTATATCAGTTGTGGACCGAGGCCTGGCCCGTTGGCTAGGATTTCCGTAGCGGCGCTAGCTTGCCATTGAAGATGTGTACGTCAAATGACCAACGTTTGCCCATACAAATTATTCCCACTACCTAATAGATCGAATTACAAAGGAGCAGGGACGAAGCTAGGAAAAAATGCCAATGGGTCAGGTCTAATATTCCCTCTATTTGACTGGGTTCATCTTCTCTAATTTATCATTAGCTAATGGTAATTAGTGAAGGTTTTGGTTTTTGCCATTGGGGTCAGCTGACCCCAACGCGTACAAGGCAGCTCCGTCCCTGCAAAGGAGTGGCGTGGGAGGAGGAGGAGGAGGAGGAGAGGAGGAAGCATCGGCGGGCGACGACTCCTCCTCCTCCGGCGGCGACAATGACGAGGACGAGGAGAAGGAGGAGGCGCCGGTGGACGACTCCGAGGACAAGGACGACGACGACGATGGCGGTGACGACAACGACTCCAAGGACGAGGACGACGACGGGGGCGCGGCACCGCCAGCGAAGAGATAGAAGAAGTAGGATTAGCAGTAGAAGAAGTAGTAGTATTCGACTATTAATATTTTTTTGAAATTTAAACTATTAGTAATTAGTACATAGATTGTAGTCGAAGAACGAGGAGGAGGAGGACGAGGAGGATAAAGCGTCGGCGGACGACGATGACCCCTCCTCCTCCGGCGGCGACGACGACGACGGGGACGAGGATGAAGAGGAGCCGTCGGTGGATGACTCCGAGGACGAGGACAACATCGACGATGACGATGCGCCGTCGGATGACAATGGCGGTGACGACGACGACTCCAAGGATGAGGACGACGACGAGGGGGTCGAAGCACCGCCAACGGAGAGGCAGAAAAAGTAGGATAGCGACGTAGGATTAGTAGTAGAAAAAGTAGTAGTATTAGACTAGTAGTAGTATAGTCGAAGAAAATCTTTTGTACTGAAGAAGAACCAGTAATGTAAATATAATTTCTGTCCTAAGTTGAGTTTCAAAATATTTCTGTCCTAATTTCAGTTTCAAAATATGATTTCAGTCTTAGTCCTCAAATTAAATGTTTCTAACCACAAAAAACCTAGTTCGGATCGAAACGTGCATTAGGCATGCAGACGAAGGAACGACGTACTAACCAACGAATTATCTCTAAACAGAAAAAATTAAATGTTTATCACGATTTAATCAATGAATTATCTCTAAATATCCTAGTTTTGAATGAAGTTTGGATATATATTTATCGGAATATTTGTAATTAAGTTTAAAAATAATTAATGTTTAATCTTGTGGCCATTCTGAATTCAAGTAGGCTTTCTGGGATCTCTATTTGAATTTAGAAAAGCCCAAGATAAATATTTTTTGGATTGATACCATGCAGTCCTGTTTATAAACCAGTTGTTCAGACTCTAAACTAGCGAGGTGGGACTGAACATCTCAACCCAGGCGTGTGAATCAACTAATGGGCACGTCGTCCCCACCAGTCTGTCAGCATCTTAAGTGGTCCCACTCGAAAACTCAGCCAAGTAACGGTCAACGAGGTTGACCCGACGGGAACAACCGCTTGACCATGTGTGAGCCTCGAAAGAGCGAAGTATGACAAAACAGAGAAAATCTAAACGAGTAGGGCACAACCGAGAAGAACTAAACCAAATAGGGCACGAAAATAATTAACTCTCAGTTTTCCGCTGTTTACACCTAAGGTTGAGGTTATGTGTTAAAATGTATAATAGTTGTGTTTTTTTGTACACCATCTTCTTAAAGATGTGGTTCTGAGTATTTTTTACTAAAAGAAGACACGTCGGTATATAATCTTAGACAAGTGCGTGGAGAATAACCACTCTCCATCTATTTTAAAGTTGCTGAATGCTGATGTATTGGCCTGACCAGTTGTCTAGAGCAGTCGACTGATCCAATAAAAGCGTACAATTCACCGATTCTGCAGAACAAATAATGTACGTTGCTGTCGAATAGGTGAAGCTCCTAGCTATATGTAGTCATAGTAGTGCATGTACGACGTGCCACTCCAGCCGCCATGCATCCGCCTATATAAACGCACAGTATCCGCACGCCAGAACCACCACCACCAACAGGCAACAGCCACTAGATCGATCGAGCAGCGCTGGTAGCTATAGCTAGTTAGAAGTCTAAGTAGTTAAGATCGATGTCGGCGGAGGCGTGTGGGTGTTCAAGAATGGGATGATGGAGCTGGAGCCGGATGCGGGGCCGAGCAAGAAGGCGTTGGTGTACTTGCCGGCGACCGAGACGATAACCTCGCTGGAGATGCTGGAGCGGCGGCTGGGCTCGCTGGGGTGGGAGCGCTACTACGAGGACCTCACCGTCATCCAGCTCCACAAGCGCGACGGCAGCATCGACCTCATCTCCCTCCCGCGCCACTTCTCCAGGCTCCGATCCACGCACATGTACGACGTCGTCGTCAAGAACCGCGACCAATTCAAGGTCGTCGACGTGCCGTCGTCGTCGGCTAGCACCTAGACAGCCATCTTCATGCATTGAACAAGCATTCCCAGCCGCCCTACAAGATACCGCAGCTACTAACTACTCCCTCCGTCCTATATGGTTGTAATAACATCTTATATTGAACGAGTTATTTGCACCAGCGGTCACACAACTCGTCTTGGATGTGCACTTAAGTCACACTTCTCCAGAACGTGATTTTTTGGTCACACAACTCGTCATCTGGTGCACTTAAGTCACTGACCCCACCTGTCAGTCCGTTTTCCGTTGAAGTTGATGCTGACTGGACACGTAATTTTGCAAAAACCCCCCTGTACTTTTGAACATTTGCAAAAACCCCCTTGTATTTTGCAAAAAACTCCTGAATTTTTGAAATGTCCAAAAATACAGGGTTTTTTTTGCAAATGTCCAAAAATACAGGGGGGTTTTTGCAAAATTACGTGTCCAGTCGTAATTTTGCAAAAACCCCCCTGTATTTTTGAACATTTGCAAAAAACCCCCTGTATTTTTGCAAAAACCCCCTGAATTTTTGAAATGTCCAAAAATACAGGGGTTTTTTTTTGCAAATGTCCAAAAATACAGGGGGGTTTTTGCAAAATTACGTGTCCAGTCAGCATCAACTTCAACGGAAAACGGACTGACAGGTGGGGTCAGTGACTTAAGTGCACCAGATGACGAGTTGTGTGACCAAAAAATCACGTTCTGGAGAAGTGTGACTTAAGTGCACATCCAGGACGAGTTGTGTGACCGCTGGTGCCATTAACTCTATTTGAACGGAGGGAGTACATGGGTATATATTATATGGATAAGCGCGCGGAGCGACCGATCAATCAAGCACATGTAGAATGATACCTAGTATTTATGTGTATTGTATGATGTAATTGTGTTTACATACAGTGGAATGAAAGCTTCCATTATCTATAAAATGGATCTTACTTATTAGTGTTACTCAAATTATCACCTTAATTACCTCTTTGGTTCAAAGCAATTTCTTAAGAATTTTTTAAGGATTTCAGCCATTAGAAATTTCCACATGACACTTGTATAGTTTA
The DNA here is from genome assembly GCA_947311845.1 of Poa pratensis. Taxonomy (NCBI): domain Eukaryota; kingdom Viridiplantae; phylum Streptophyta; class Magnoliopsida; order Poales; family Poaceae; genus Poa; species Poa pratensis. The sequence continues at coordinate 27,432,620 of CAMZMU010000091.1, read as the reverse complement.
CAAGATTGGAATTAATTTTTTTTTGTCTATGTTCCAACTTACATGCAATTTCATATGAAAATTTACATGAGTCCAACCTCATGTTCCTTTTTGTTTAATCAGAAGTTTATCTTAATTAGTTACCTCAATATCTCTTTTGTTCAAAGAAATTTAATAGAATTTTGCAGAATTATATATTTTTAGAATTTTTTGACAGGAAGCTTGTATGGTTTGTGTGATTTGCAATCAAACTATTTTTCCTATGATCTTTCCATATAGTATTGTTTTCATTCCATCACAAAATAACATAAAAACGAACAAACACATTCGATTCTTATAAATAGATCGATCCATATGCTTTAAATGTATAATATAGAGATAGGAATTTTCCGCTACTTTACATGCAATTAAATAGGAAAATTTCCCTCGAGTCAAACCTTATGTGATTTTTTTTTCAGTAACAACTATGGTATATACCTAATCCCTTGGAAAGCTTCCTACATTTTTCATGCGGGTTAACCAAACATCTCTTCTACGTTTCTGTGTTTTCATATCCTATAAGATTCTCTCAATAAAGTCCTATAAGATTCAACATGCCATGACATCTTAGTCATACTCCCTCCATTTTTTAATATAAGATGTTTTAGCTAGCTCACATGTTGCTTAGGTCCACAACCAAATAAATGTACCTACATATTAAAACATGTCTAAATATACATGTTGACACATATGAATGAGGACAAAAATTAAAACATCTTATATTTATAAACAGACGGAGTACGTTTTTTCTATTGATCTCGCTGAATCGTACGAACCACATGATCTTCCTTTTTATTTTTGTGGGCCTATCCTAGGTTTGAGGACAATTAAATGATACCTGTTGGGCTATGGTAAGCTCTTTACATATGGCTCGTGCTCCATGTTGTTTCGTAGCCATAGACATGCATGCTTCCTGCTATGTGGGGATGCCCTTATAGAGAAAATTCCCAGCTTTGCCTTACCAGTACTGGTGTAAAACAATCACACACTTGTGTAAGGAATGACCATGCACCATATAGTCGCTAGACACATCTTCAATGATCAATGGTGTGCACCTAACCTACCTTCATGGCTTCATGGTCATCACATCTTCTAGGTCATTCGTCTGCTTGTGTTCGTTCGATTACTGTGCATGCATGCATGGCTACCAGTTACTGTACGTGGCCAAGCTGCACGCATATGTCCATGCACTTTATCGAGTCGACTTGCGAGGTGCATATGATATGGCTGAAAAGGCCTTGGTTGTCTGGAGGTAAATAGCGCCATGCCACATATCTATAGATTCTCTCCGTATATAGGCAGAAAGCTCAAAGGCACCTTTATGTGCCAACTGTATGCACCATGACCGCGCCAGGTGAGAGCTATGGTTTTTGCCTAGAGACAAAACCTTCTCCAATAGAGTAAAGGCTGGGTAACGTTGGCCCTAAATGTGTGTCACCGTGTGGTTCTCATGATGAGAGCATTGCTCATCTTTTCTTGCATATATCGTCATGTTGCAGAAGCTTCTTTCTTGCGAAAAGAACCCTGCCACTAAAAGAAACACTGAACAGTACAAAACACTTACCAAAAAAAATGAAGATTACAACGAGATTCTTGAGATGCCATTGGTTTTCAACCTTCAGACCGTGTCAACGGCGCGCCGCCGCTGCCGCTCCTCTATGAAATGTTTGTTACGGACGGTAAGTCGCCGAACAGGTTAAGAAGACCACATCCATCTCGGAGCCGAAGAAGAAGGAAGAACCACCGATGAAGCTCCATAACGGTCTGGAGAACGCCATCGCCAGAAGAAGTTCTCGAGAACCACACCACTCCCACAAATTTCTCGACGTCGCCGCTGAGATGGGCGCTGAACCCGGGAAGACATTATTGCACCAAGGTTGGAGAGTACTGTGGATCACTTCGGACCTCAGCAAGGTTCCCAACCTTGGTGCAACTGATATACATCAGGATAAGGATTTTCCCATGGTTTCAGCAAACAACCTTAATTTGCATGATTTAGTGGAAAGTGTTATGTGCTTAGTGTTCGTCGTTAACACAGATATATAGGTCTAATATGAAACAACGAGACATTCCCTTTTCTAGCGCATCTGGTGTAGTGGTATCATAGTACCCTCCCACGGTACTGACCAGGGTTTGATTCCCTGGAAGCGCAGATTTCTTTTTGTCTTAAAACCAAATTAATCTCTTGTATTAGCTTAGGAAATCTAATTTCTCTAACTTAACTTAAGAAATTTAATTCTTGTAACTTAACTCTGATGTTACCAAAATACTATAAAAGAACATAATCATATTACACTCTCTCGGTACTTCTCATTTAGTTACAAGTCACATACAAACCCACAAGGCACTTCATAACATCCTCCCGGACTCCGTTCTGACGGTGAAGTGAAATGACATAAATCCACCACAAGGATGACGCCGCCACGGCACGCCATTGCCGCTTTGACAGAGAACCAAGCTGATCGATCCGACCGCAAAGCAAAATGGCGCATCGAATTTTTTTATTCATGGCCACCGTCGCCCTCGCTGGAACTAAGACGCCGAGCAGCAAAAAACTTAAACTACAAGGGAAGGAACCCTAGAGCTACACAGTTCCCCACATGCGAAATCCGACGACCCCACTCACCACCGACGACCAAGAGTTCATCAGCTGAGGTAGTCGACGGAGGCCGGTGGCGGCGCTAGATCGTTTTTCCTCTAGTAGGGGCTGACGGCTGGGAAAATGATACACGGTCTCTGATGTTCCCTCGCTCGTACTAACGAGGGTTCGATTTGGTGCATGATTGGTCCCATTTCAAAAAACAAAACAAAAAAGACGATTCGAGGCTGAAAACAGCTCATATCAATGTATACAAATATGATGAAAGAAACTTTCACGATACAAGCGCATCTGGTGTAGTGGAAACATAGTACTAACACCAAGGTAGTGGTATCGTAATACCCTAACCTTCGCGGTACAGACCAGGGTTCGATTCCCTGGATGCGCAGCTACATTTTTCGTTCCTGAATAAAAAAATCGCCTCTGCTTCCATATTCAAAAATCAAATTAATCTCCTGTAACAGAAATTAGGAAATCTAATTCTATGTTGCACTGAATCCTGACAATAAGAACGGAGACTACCTGCTGCTCATATGGCACCACTGACAGATTTTTGTCAATGTCGTAAGCAGAGGCTGGGAAAACTGTAAATTCATAGTTATTTTTTATCGAACTATCAGTATTACGCATTTTATTTTAATCACTGAGCTTTTCTGTCAAATAATATCAGGCTTTGCACCGGGCATCGAAGTGCACATGCTACTGTATTGAGACAATATACAATTCCTCAACATGGCGTTTGATGATGTTCCCGTTGAATCAAAGCAAAATTCTATCAAGCTCACGCATTGCTTCCTATGGGCTGGTACCGACAAAATCTATGGCGGGAAGTGAAAGGTTAACTGGGAGACGGTGTGTCATACCACATCTGCATGTTGACAAAATTATTTCACGCCGCCACATGAATAAGGGTTAGTAAAGTGGCGAGAAATAATGTGCTGCGGCGTAAGTGGCGGGAAATGTATAAAAATATATATAATATGGTTTGTCGAGTGTCCTATACAGGGCTCTCGACAAACATTCAATAAGGCGGGAGAACTGCCCTCGCGGAAGCAAAACAAATAACATGGTTTGCCGAGTGTTGTCTATAAAAAACTCGTCAAATATGTAAAATAGTCGAGAAATTGCCCCTACTCGTCAAATATTTAAAATAGTCGAGAAATTGCCCTACAGGAAAACTAACGAGGAAAATGTTAAATGTTTGCCAAGTGTCCGTTAGGAGGACATTACGCAAATATGGCCACAACGTTTCCTCGCCGTCAAGAACGGACGACGGGGACACGTCCATGGCATTTGCCGAGGGTAGACGTGTGCCGACTGTATTATTTTGTCTGTGCCGAGCGCCTTTCTTTCACGAGTGTGTTTTTCGACTTTGTGGAGAGACGTCTGTTTGCCGGGTGTGTCGCTCGGTATGAAGAATCTTTTTATACCAATTGAAAGATAGAATACACTCGGCAAAGGTCCAGGCAGACGGCAAACAAGCAGATTTTTCTAGTAGTGACCGAAGGTGTCGGCAGATCGCACAGCTAGGGTTTCAATGTGTTGTGCCCGGAAAATGGATGACCCGATAATGTGTTAACTGACGGTACTGACATACTCATGTGTTAGATGATATATCTCCCCTTCGCGTACACACACAGGTTAATTACATCACACATGCATCGCGCATTATACATATACCGTACACAGGCCATGCACCGAACTCGCTTATTTTTCGTGCAAAAAAAAAAAAAACTCGCTTATTTTTATATATACGACGTCGTGTGGATGTATATGATTGACCGGCGATCGAAGATATGGCTATGGGTAGCTAGATGTGGGCGTCGACGACCTTGAAGTGGTCGCGGTTCTTGACGACGACGTCGTACATGTGGGTGGAGCGGAGCCTGGAGAAGTCCCGCGGCAGTGAGATGAGGTCGACGCTGCCGTCGCGCTTGTGGAGCTGCACGATGGCGCGGTCCTCGTAGTAGCGCTCCCACCCCAGCGCGCCCAGCCGCCGCTCCAGCGCCTCCAGCGACCTCATCGTCTCGTTCGCCGGCACGTACACCAGCGCCTTCTTGCTCGACGCCTCCGGCTCCAGCTCCATCACCCGTTCTTGAACACCCACACGCCTCCCGCCGACATGATCTTAGCTAGCTGCAGATCTCTCCTGGTTCTTGCTCTGGTGCTGGCGCCTATATCTAGCTAGGCTCGATCTTCTGTCGTTTGGTTATCTGCTGCTGGTAATCCGAGTGGTGTGTTATATAGGCGCGAGAATGGTGCTCTGAACAGCGGTGCAGAGACAGCAGGGACGCGATCAGTTCTTGCGACATCTACCGATTAATAAGGTTCCGTGTTATCTTATCCCACACAGGGACGGAGAAAGGGCGGGACGGGCAGGGGCTAAGCCACCCCAACAAATTGATTTCCTTCATAAACTCACTTATAATTATGCTTATAATTAATAGTTCTAAACTATTTCGCCCCCTCCAACTTGATTCTGCCCCCTCCAATACTGAGTGCTGGCTCCGTCCCTGATCCCACAGCTCGTGGCGCGCGACGTCGACTAAGGAATACAGGCGGCGACGGCGGGGGCCGGGATCGATCGCTGTCGCACGCACGAGGGCCTTCACGTGGACGCGCGCCACCGCATCCGCACAGCACCGCCGGTGCAACTTGCCGCCCTCCGTCCGGTGGGGGCGAAGCCATCGGGTTTCCAGTGCTAGCAAATCCACACGTACAGCGGACGGGCCACGAGGGGGCCCTCGTGCGAATGCCAAATGTGACCACCGCGCATGAATTGCTCGCCGACGGCGACACCGAAGATTCTGTGACTGGAACTGGTGGAAGAGACTGTCTGGCCGTCAGTCACCGGCGACACCGCGACTGGAAGACGACCCAGGATGTTTACCGGACCGGGAGATGCGCCTGCACACGGTGTCGTCGCATCAACAGTACGCTGCGCGCACGTGAGCGCGTCCACCTGTGCATGCACACATGGACTACGGCGGCGTCGCTCGACGGTGACCGTGGAAAGGACGGCAAACGGGTCGATTTGAACGAGCTTGATTGGACTTGACTCAGTTTACACTAATATTCAAGGGAGCCCACGCTAAGTTTTGCAATTCATGCTCAACTTCAAACGATCTCGAGCTAGTTACAAGGTATGAAAGGTAATGGAACTTCATACATTTTAAAAAGCAAATTTTCTCCCAGTTGGACCATGGAAACAATCGGGGTGCTACCCGCAGCGGCGGCGCCTTTATTTAGATTTTTAAACATTCGCCAACTTTTAACAAAATGGCCGATTTTCATTGAAACTTGACAAATTATAAGAAACTTTAAACAAAAACTTAAACTACAACTAAAATTTAAACTAACCCTTATCTATTCTAAACGCGGGGAGTAGGTGGCTTGATAGGACCAGCCTCGTCGTAGTTCCCCACCGGGCCGACGACGTCAGAGGGGCCGGCCTCATTGTCGTTCGCCCCTGGCTCAGCCTCGCCGCCTCCGTCTCCCGGTGTCTGCTCTCCAGCTCCGCTACTTCGTGTGCCCGACAACAACCGTTTTTCACCCGTCGGCCGTGAGCTGCCTCCATGTCCATGCGAGTAGCCTCACGAGCGTCGGCAGAGGCCATGTGGCGAGCAGCTCGCGCGGACATGACGCTCGGCGGCCAGCCTCCTCCCTCGCCTCGCTCTTGCACGACATCTCCGTGACGCGCTCCTCAAGAAGACCTTTGTTATTTTGGGCGGATATCTGTCTGGTTTCCGTTTCGTTGGGTTGTAAGGGGCATAGACGAAACTTGTACAGGGGGGTGCGGTACGGCTTTCAATCGAATGGGTCGATCCCACGGCTTCCACCCCGCACTTTGACACCACACACCCAAAGTGGCGAAATCCATTGTCCTCGACGACAAGTCATATATATCACCCAGCAACGGCACCAGAAGGTTGCGCCGCCTAAAGCGTTTCGCGATGGGCCGACCCATCTGGTGGATTTTTCATTTTCCAGTTTTTTTTTATCTTTTTGATTCTTTTTTCTTTTCTTTTCAATTTTTTTTTTCACTTTTTACGATTTTGAAAATTTTTAGTTTTGAAAAAATCAAATATTAAAAGGCATATTAAAAAATTTCTTGTTTACAAATTTTCATTTAAAAAATAATATTTGAAACTTGTTTCTGAATTGAAAAATTGCATAGATTTAAAAAATGTTCAGAACTGAAACATGTTCAGATTAAAACGTTCAATATACAAAATGTGCACATTTGAAAAAATATTCGGAATGAAAACATGTTCAAATTGAAATAATTTTCAGAACTGAAATAGTTCAGGTTTAAAAGCAAAACTAATGGAAATAATAATATAAAAAAGGATACAGGAAAAAAGGAAACAGAAAACGTAAAAGAAAAAGGAGAAACAACCGAATTAATGGGCCAGCCCACCGTCGCTCCCTGCAGGCGGCACGACTGGCCTGCGCCGCGACTGGCCTGCGCCGCAGCGGGGTGGTGTATAGGGCCTCCCGTCCCCGACTGGCCGACTCCCTCCAGGGTTTCTTGCACCGCCGCCGCCCAACACAGTCCATGGCCGCCATTGCCGTCGCCCTGCACTAGCACCGCGGACTACATGTTGATCTCCTCCTGTAGGAAATACTTCCTCACGAGGTCGTGCTGCACCGCCACCGCCGCCGCAGCCGTGCACCACCGCCGCGGTCCTGATCTCCTCCTCTAGGCATTAGTCTTCCTCACGAGGTCGTGCTGCACCGCCACCGCCGCGATTCTGCTGATCTCCTCCTCCGTTCTTCCCTGCCCTTCACACCAAGGTGAGCAGCCAGCAACTCCTCTCCACCATTCTCCTCCCTATTTTTTTTCCTGAAATGAACGGCTAGTGCGAAATCCATCTAATCGCACCGTTGTGTTAATTCACTGTTTGATACAATTCTGATCGATCGAGTTGTTAATTTGGTTCAGTATACATTGCCTGCCATTGGTCATATGAATGAATTTGGAGTGGCAAACAATATTGAAATACTCTTACTGTATGCTTGGATTTGATGCATGTGCTTCTGTCATTGTTTGATTGTTTGGAAATACTCTTACCTTGGCTGTCACTTATCTGTTTCCAGTAGCACTGGCCATGTTTCTGTTAGTATCTACACGACTACACATCCATATGCTAGCAATTTATTCACCGGGCTCGTCTTGTGCTGCTTGTGGCAAATTTAATTTCGAGTTAGCAATGCACTTTTACTTTTAATGAGCTTCCAGGCCATGTACCTCCTACTTGCTTGGCTTCATTTTTATCTGAAATCATGTGGAATCATCTTTTTCTGTAAATGGAGAGGTGTATTGCATTGGAACTGTCCCTTTAGATTTGCCACAAGCAGCCTTGCCTTTCACCGAACCTTGCATTCAAGTGTTGTTTATGATTTACATTTTGCTCACTGCTTTTACTACCTAGTGCTGCTCATACTGTAACTGCAAGTACAGCCTTTATTTTCCTATCTAGTGCTGCTCATATAGTCTCATACCTGGCTACATATAAGCAGTCCTCTACGTGTCCAGGAAGGCACCTTGTGTAAGAGATCGACATTAAGAGAGCAAATCCAGCAAGTCTGTGACGGCGATGGCGACGGTGCTTCGGTCTGCGGGGCGGAGGATCTTCGCTGGCCAGCTGCCACGGCACGGGATTAACAGGGCTGCTGTGCATGAGCAACGGCGGCTACTCGGAGGTGGTTCGTCTGGTTACTCTCGCCCGTACGGGACCTTCGAGGTAGTATATATTACTCAAAGTTGCTCTTACTACGTAGTACTATGATGATTCAGAGTGGTTCACTCGAATACAATCTCTTGGTTGCAGCGTTGTATGCGGGCTGGTGACTTGGTTGCCAGGACCATGACGGCGGTGACCGGTGAGTCTCATCACAGTCTCCGCGTATATTCTCACGCTCTCAGTCGCACTACCTGTCAAGATGATTAAGAAACATCAAGATAAGGTGAGAGTTTCCCTAGTCTTCATTTTAGTTCATTGTGATGTACGCATCATATAGCCAACTAAATCTGTTTTGTGATGGGTTTAGCAGCGGGAACAGCCCTCCAGGTGGCAATGTCACCCCACTGTTGAAGACAAGATGCGGGAACTGAATGAGGTACTCTCGAAATACGAAGAGCAACACCGCTCTCAAGGATGAGGCTCTAGAGGCAACTGTTGCGTGAAGGCACTAGGGGGATATGTTGACCTCAGAACAAAAGTCCTCTTTATTATTATTTCTGCTTGGTAATTTGTACTGCCACTTGAAAGACCGGAGTTCATCTTTCTCAAGCTATTGAAAGACTCATGTGTTTTAGGGAGTAGATGCAAATCCTGATATCCGGTTGCTACGGGACTCATTGTCAAAGTATGTATGATTGACCTCTGAGCAAAAGTCTTAATTATTCCTGCTTGGTTGTTTGTACTACCACTTGAAAGACTTCATTTATCTCAAGCTATATTGTTAGTTACTCCCTCGGTTCTAAATTTCCAAGTCATCTAATTTAGAACGGAGTGAATAGATGCAAATCCTGATATCCCGTTGCTATTGTACTCCTTATCAAAGTGTGCATGATTGGTCCCGTTTCAAAACAAAGAAACGGTTAGAGACCAAGATCACATCTTCCCAATGTGCATGATGCAGTGGTGATGATGCAGTGGTGATGGTCAAAACAGATCATATAGAATATGAAACGAGCTAACACAAACCAAGCGCATCTGGTGTAGTGGTATCATAGTACCCTCCCACGGTACTGACCAGGGTTCGATTCCCTGGATGCGCAGATTTCTTTTTGTCTTAAAACCAAATTAATCTCTTGTATTAGCTTAGGAAATCTAATTTCTGTAACTTAACTTAAGAATTTAATTCTTGTAACTTAACTCTGATGTTACCAAACTACTACGTATAAAAGAACATAATCATATTACACTCTCTCTCGTACTTCCCATTTAGTTACAAGTCACATACAAGCCCACAAGGCATTTCATAACATCCTCCCGGACTCCGTTCCGATGGTGAAGTGAAATGACATAGATCCACCACAAGGATGACGCCGCCACGGCACGCCATTGCCGCTTTGACAGAGAACCAAGCTGATCCATCCGACCGCAAAGCAAAATGGCGCATCAATTTTTTTTATTCATGGCCACCGTCGCCCTCGCTGGAACTAAGACGCCGAGCAGCAAAAAAACTTAAACTACAAGGGAACGAACCCTAGAGCTACACAGTTCCCCACATGCGAAATCCGACGACCCCACTCACCACCGACGACCAAGAGTTCATCAGCTGGGGTAGTCGACGGAGGCCGGTGGCGGCGCTAGATCGCTTTTCCTCTAGTAAGGGCTGACGGCTGGGAAAAGGATACGCGGTCTCTCTTGTTCCCTCGCTCGTACTCACTCTGTTCCAAATTATTTGACTTGGGTTTGTCCAAATACGGATGTATCTATAGTTGTTTAGTGTCTAGATACATCTGTATTTAGACAAAACCAAGTCAAGTAATTTGGAACGGAGGGAGTACTAACGAGGGTTCGATTTGGTGCATGATTGGTCCCATTTCAAAAAACAAACCAAAAAAGACGATTCGAGGCTGATTACACGCGTGGTGCGGTGGTGCTCAAAACAGCTCATATTAATGTATACAAATATGATGAAAGAAACTTTCACCATACAAGCGCATCTAGTGTAGTGGAAACATAGTACTAACACCAAGGGACTGGTATCGTAATACCCTAACCTTCGCGGTACAGACCAGGGTTGGGTTCCCTGGATGCGCAGCTACATTTTTCGTTCCTGAATAAAAAAAATCGCCTCTGCTTCCATATTCAAAAACCAAATTAATCTCCTGTAACAGAACTTAGGAAATCTAATTCTATGTTGCACTGAATCCTGACAATAAGAACGGCGACTACCTGCTGCTCATATGGTACCACTGACAGATGTTTGTCAATATCGTAAGCAGAGGCTGGGAAAACTGTAAATTCATGAGCAGTTTCTTTTGTGGGGAAATTCATGAGCACCTTAGCTTATTGGTGAGCAAGAATGTAATTCGTCACCAAAAAGAATGACCATTCACATATTGAGGCCTCCGCGATCCACGACGAAATGTATCCTTTTTAGAGAAAATGACAAAAAACCACCACAATTGAACACGAGACGACGATGAACCACCACCTTAGGGTTTTGTGACGCATAAATACCACTATTGGGGCTATGTCGTGACGCGGAGCACTGATCACCCCTGTTTAGCGTTTTGACAGGATTTCTGGCATGTGGGACCCACCAATCAGGTCTACGTGGCACAAAAAAGAAAAAAGTCAACACTATCATCATCCTCTCGCGCGAGCGAGCTCCAGCCGCGGCACGGCCACGGCACGAGCGCGGCGGTCGCCGGAAACGCACGGGCGAGCTAGAGCCCCAACCAGGAGTGGGCGGGTGCTTGCCAGGGTCGACGGCGAGGTCCTCTGCTCGCCGGGAGACCAGCAGACACCCCCGCGGCGGCGGAGGGCGGCTTCTCGTCGGCGCCCCGAACCCCCAGCTTCATGGGGTTCCTGGGCACCTCGGCGCCGCACATGGCGGCGCTCCCGCCGGAGCCCGAGTCGTCACCAGAGATAAAGGGGATCGGGCCGCTGCTCCATTGACTTGGTTATTTATTTCTTTTTTTATTATCCAGTTTTTTTGCCACGCAGGACTGACAGTGGGCCAGCCTGGTCAGAAAATCTGTTATTCCCTCAAATACGTGTCACATCGGATCTGACGAGGGACCCCACTTGCCAGAAAACGTGTTAGCAGAGTTAAACAGATAAATTAGTGATTTGTGTCCCAGCATAGCCTCAATAGAGGTATTATGTGTCAAAAAACCCAAAGGTGGTGGTTTCGCGTCGTCTCGTGTTCAATTGTGGTGGTTTTTTGTCATTTTCTCATCCTTTTTATATACAATGCAGGAAAATGGGAAATGTACCGTTCTGATCATAATTCACATGATATAGTGCAGTAGGCACCAGATCTGTAGCTTACTGATAAGTTACAGCTTGACTAATTTGGTTACCTCCCCTAACACTCAGAATTCATGTTGATACAAAAATTTATGCTCATGTTCTGAAAATACTGTTACTACTCATTATTACATTAACTTTCTAAGACCACAGATCTTGCTTCATTTATGCCCGCAATCCAAGGCGCCTACTGAAATAACTGAAACAATTGAGAGTAAAGAATCTCATGGTTTCATTAGATGGTTCTTTGAAAGATTGACTTAGACGGTGTTAGATGCATTTCAACTACCAACAATGGTCTTAAACAGGGTTGGGATATTTCAAAAGATCAAAACTTTTAATTGAAAAGAAAACCATTTCTTTGTGTAAGTATTATTTGATGTGAACAGTATAATTTGTTGTCTGTCCTGACTCCTGAATCCTGATGCTGAAAGTGTAGAATTTAACACCCAAGAATGTTGTATGGTGTCTGTATATATCTATCAGCATGTAACCCAATAAACAGATAATAGATACTCCTACTGGGAGCAGCAAAATCTTTGCCTTTTTTCCTAGTTAAATAGAGTTATGCATATTTCTATTAGATCAGTTTGTCTAGAGCCAACAAATAATGTTCAGAAATCTTAGTAGCTAGTCATATGAAAGAGCATGATGCTAAATAATAGTCCCAGATATTTCTGATTAGTGCGGCACAATTTGTAGTTCCCACATTGAACTCTTTGATGGTTTGGCCGAAAATTTATTCATGTCAGCGCAGAAGTTAACCAATGCCAAATTACAATATTATATCCCTATATTTAGTCAATGCCAGATACAAAAATTTCTGAAGCTTCATCACATACCAACTTGACAGCCACCTCCTCGCCACATATCAGATGCTCGATCAGTTCTCTCAAAGTTGAGATGTTAATAATTCCTGCTATTAACAAACATGTGGGCACCTAGACATCCAAATTCACGTTTAACCCACTTGAAGAATGTCACAAGCAAGAAGTTAAGTCTATCAACATGTTAGTTTTTCCTGGTACAGAGCATGCAGGTTAAGAAGGAGGTCATGGATTACTTAAACATTAGCAAAGATGCTGACACTTGCGAAGGTAATGCTTGATAAATCAGTTCTAATGTTACGAACAGACATAACCACGCACCCAATGGAACAATGTAATCTCAGACTATTTCAATTTCACACAGAAACAAATAACATGATCCAAGCATTCCATTTAATGTACTCAACAGTGAGAATAAGATCAATTGGCATTGACATAGAATAAATTGGCAACCATCTCATCCCATTTCATAACCAATTAATCATTCAGTACATCGAAATGCCATATGCACGAAGCCTCGTACAAGGACTAATACACTGGGTCCTAAATCCACCCAGATGATCCAACCAGCAACAACCAAGCTCTCACCTCACATGAGTTCCTCCTCCTTGCGGAGGTACTCGCCGGCGTCAGACTGGTGCAAGACAACCACGGCGTTGGTGTCGGCCTTCCTGCAGTCCTGCGCGCCCCTGGCGGCGATCCCGAACCCTAGCGGCACGTCCGCCATGGACATGACGACGACGCCGTCGCCGGACTTGGTGTTCTCGGTGATGCGCGCGAGGGCGGACTTGGGCACCGAGTTGCCGAAGAGGAAGGAGCGCTCGGTGTCGGGCTTGAGCCAGATGCGGCGGCGCGCGTGGGCGGCGAGGAGGTCGAGCGAGTGGACGGTGAGGTGGAAGGCGCCGCCGTGGGTGAATTTGCCGATGGGGGTGCCGACCCCGGCGAGGCGGACGCGGGAGACGGCGGTGGCGCGGCGGACGAGCGACTCGGAGGCGTAGAAGACGCGGTTCTTGTGGAGGCGCAGGCAGTAGCGGCCGGGCTGCGGGTCGGGCCCCTCCACGGAGGGCCGCTCCAGCAGGTGCTTCAGGTTGGGGCCGGTGAACTTGAAGAGCTTTTCGAACACCTGCGTGGTTTCCTTCTCGTCGAGTGGCCTCATGGCGCAGGCGGCGGCGGAGCTCGGGGCGACTGGCGAGGCGGCGGTGGAGGTTGGGACGGACTGACGGAGGAGGGTAGGGTTTTACTGGAGTACGACTAGCTTGGTTGCTGTCTGGGCTTTATGCCTGGAGTCAGGCTGTCGAACGGTCATCTAAAAAATGGGTCGCCTATACAGCGCTATTTGCGAGTTGGTGTGGGGCATCGCCCCCAACAAAGGGCTGCTGGGCCGGCTTTGGTCCGGCTCAATGACATGTTTAGTTTTATTTTTTCTCAAACATTTAAAACCATGAAAACAAATGTTTCACATATGACAAAAAAATGTTTTCTAGTTGAAAAAATCACCTATGTTAAAAATAAGGTTGATGTTATTGAGAAAAGGTTTATTTTTTTAAAAATAGTTCTCAATAAATTTAAAAGTGTTCACCTATAAGAAAAAATGGTTCACGATAAATAAAATATCATTCACCTATAATAAAAACATTGTTCAAGATAAAAATGGTTTATGTTTTGAAAAAATGATTCACGATACATTAAAAAGCGTTCACATATATAAAATATGATTCATGTATTTCTGGAAAAAAGGGAAAAAAGGAAAAATTGAAAGAAAAAATATTACTGTAGTAACCCGGAAAACAAAAAAGAAAAGAAATAAAAAACTGAAAAAAACAGCCCACATAGGCCGGCCATGTCGGAAGATCCTACGGGCAAGTCGGTGCTAGCGCTCATGTTGAGCGATATATAGCACATGTGTAAAATATCACATCAACGTTGCGACCTACATCAATCCATCCGTTAATGTGGCGGTTTGTCAAAACCCAATAAAACATGCGTCATTTTGTCAAAATCTCCCCTAGAATAGGGTGCCACAGGTGTAAAGAAATACTTGTTCATAGGGTGACATATGGAGAAAATGAGCAAGTTCATAAAGAAGAAAAAAACCAACATTCATGACCCACCCACCCCCCCCCACACACAGTGATGCTTATCTCTACAACGGAGGTTCTTTCCCTAAAACACAATTTCTTAAATAATACCATTTTATTTTTATAAGCATCCTCAATTATACAAGCTATTAGTCATGTCATTAGTACAGAACGACACATCTGACACCCCTCTATGAAAGGGCACGAGTTAGGCGACGGAAAATCAAGCTTTCCGCGTGAGAAAAGCCGCCCCGCCAGGTAAGCTGGCCCGCGTCCCGCCATACATAGGCAACGGTCATGAACTATTAACCGTTGCCAATATAGTGGTAACGGAAGTTCCCGCCCCTCCGTGTGTGATGTGTCCTTCAATGCCATCGGACATTTATATACAACCATTGGCGAGGTTGGGTATATAAAATTCCTTTTTGAGGCCTATCTTGGATATTATAAAAGACTGTCGGTTCTCCCTTGTTCCTCTGCTCCAACTTGTCTCTACTCCGCACTCGTGTCCTCCATGGCCAAGAGCATGAGCTCGTCGGGGAGATCGATGGCGTCCTCCTCCTGCCCTGCCGGGGCCGGGTCAGATCTTCCGCTTGTGAAGTGCGTTTGCTGCCGCTGTAGAAACGCGATTCGTCGAGTGTCGCGTTCGGATCTGAACCCAGGCCAGATCTACTTCAAGTGTCCAAATCGCAGGGTTAGTTCGACGCTTCTGATTGATTTCTATTCTATGTGTGATGCTGATTTGGCTCTGGATTCGATTTTCCATTTGATAGGGGAGGGGCGAAGAGTATTCTAGGAGCTGTGATTTTTATTTTTGGATTGAAGAATATGTTGAGATGCTGCTTGCTAATGGCGTCTAAGTGGAAACTGCAGAGCTGGAGAATGTAGCCTTGATTGTCAGGAAAGCGAAGATGGAGGTGAAGCCGCACACTACAGCTGCTCTAGCTGGTTTGGCATGGATCCCAACAATCACTTCGACTAAATCTGACCATGTTGTTGTTGTTGTGCGAAAAGAGCGGCAGGAAGGAATAGAAATAGCTCAGTTAAATGTTTTTGTGAGCATTGCTAGAATGATTTTGTGTGTTTGTATGCTGTTGTTAGGTGTGAACTTGTATGCAGGTATGAAAATCAGTAGAATGTAGTAGGTTTGTATGCAGCTATGGCAATTAGTAGAATGTAGTAGTTGTGAACTTGTATGCAACAATGAAAATCAATAGAGTGTAGTAGGTGTGAACTCGTGCGCAGCAATGAAAATGTAGCCTTAATATTTATTTCATATGTAATTTAAGTATCCAATGGAAACGGTTATATAAAATGTCCGTTCCCAATTCGGTGTTTATGTACTGCCAACATAGCAAGTCATCAGTCTCATTCTCACTCTCTCACTGTCTCTCTTCCAACCCTAGCCGCCGCACACTGTAGCTTTTAACTCTCCTCACTCTCTCTCTTGGCATCCTCTGCCGTCGCTTCTAAATCTAGCCATCGCGGCCACGGCTCTAGCGGCAGCACCGATCTAGCGGTAGCCGTTTGATAAGTCCATTTTGCATCACTATTTTATATCATAATTTACTGTTATTTATTGATATATTTCATATTAAGATACATTACTTATGTTATTTCATCTTATTTTGCATGTTTGATGATTATTGGGATTTAACTGCCGGAGCTAGGAATCAGCTGGAAAAAGCATCGTCAAGATACTATACTTCTGGAACTCCAAAAATCACGAGAAAATACAGAAGCTCCTATTTTATCAGATGACGGAGGGAGACAAAAGGGGAGGACGAGATGGGCCATGAGGGGCCCACACACGACCTAGGCGTGGCCAGTCTAGGGGTGGCGCCGAGGTGGTGTGTGGCTCCCCTGGCCCACCTCTGGCTCACTCCCTTCGCGTATATCTCCACCGTAACCCTAAAATCGCAGGGGGAGCCATGAAGAAATATTCGGCCGGCTCCACGGGGCGGAGAACCACAGAGAGAGAAAAGCTCTCCGGCAGGGAGAAATTTGCCAGGGAAATTCTCTCCCGGAGGGGGGAAATCATCACCATCGTCACCGCCATCGCCCTAGACTTCATCGGGATCATCATCATCATCATCTCCACCGCTCCACTTCGTTCCGCTGTAACATCTAGGATTGCTACTTGTTTAGTTTTATCGGTGAATTAAAGTTTATGTCCAGATTGTTATTCATCATTATATCACCTCTGATCATGATCCATATGATGTCTTGTGAGTAGTTCGCTTAGTTCTTGAGGACATGGGAGAAGTCTTGATACTAGTAGTGGAATTATGTTGAGTAATATTTAATGGTTTGATATTTAAGTTGTGGTGTCATTCTTCTAGTGGTGTCATGTGAACGTCGACTACATGATACTTCACCTTTATGGGCCTAGTGGAATGCATTGTGTATTTAGTTTACTTATTGTGGGGTTGACGGAGTGAGAGAAACCTAAACCCCCGTTGGTAAATTAGTGCACGAGGGAGCGTAGGATCTCAGAGTTTAAGGCTGTGGTTAGATTTATCTTAATCACTCTCTTGTATTTGCGGTAAGCCTACAAGAGGTGTAATCACAAGTATGTAGTAGTCCAAGTAAGGGCGGTGCATTATCATAGGTTCACCCACACAACACTTATCAAAACAATGAAGATTAATCAACGGCATGAAGCGAAAGCACTTGACGAAATTCCCATGTGTCCTCAGGAACGTTTGGTCATCATAAGTAAAACAACCAGCTTGTCCTTTGTGCTAAAAAGGATTGGGCCTCTCGTTGCAATTATTATTGCTCTCTTTTATTTACTCGCACTTTATTTATCTGTTATATCAAAAACTTCAAAAAACCTATTTGCTAGTATTTACAGGGAAACCTTGCTCAAATCTGCTTGTCAACACCTTCTGCTCCTCGTTGGGTTTGACACTCTTATTTATCGAAAGTACTGCGATACACCCCTATACTTGTGGGTCATCAAGACTATTTTCTGGCGCCGTTGCCGGGGAGTGAAGCGCTATTGGTAAGCGGAATTGGTAAGGAGAACTTTTACTGTAAATGCTATTTTTATTTCTGTTTGTTATTTTATTTTATCACGGATTCATCTCCATTCGAATCACTGTTTGGGAGTGATGTTATCGCTACTGCAATGGCGGATAACCCTCCACCTGCTAAAAGAATTCCGTTTAAAATACCTATGAAAATTGATGAACGTGTTATGAATAACCGCTATTCAGGGGATGGAACTGTCCATCCTAGTTGTCACTTGCTTTTTATACATGAATTATGCGAGTTATTCAAGTTTGCAGGTATTTCAACGGAAGAAATCATGAGGAAATTATTCTCCATATCACTGAAGGATAGAGCATTGGAATGGTATAGGCTGCTGAAAAATGGCCGTCTAAAGAATTGGGAAGAGATTGTACCTCTCTTTTTCACTAAATTTTATCCTCTTTGTGAAATTCATCAAGACATGAACCATATATATAATTTTTGGCCTCATGACGGAGAAAGTATTGCCCAAGCTTGGGTTAGACTGAAGACATTATTGCTCAAATGTCCCATTCATGAGCTTCCAAGGGATATTGTTATTAATAACTTTTATGCAAGGCTTTATCTTCATGATAAGATTTACTTGATGCTTCTTGTGCTGGCTCTTTTACACGGAAGAAAGAAGAAGTTAAATGGGACCTTCTTCATAGGATCCAGCGTAATACTGAAGAATGGGAGAACGACAAAGGTAGGGAACCAGGTATAAATTATGATTATGAATGCATTAAATCTTTTATGGAGACTGATAACTTTCGTAATTTTAGTGCCAAATATGGTCTTGATTCTCAAATTGTTGTTAACTGATGTAAGATTTTTGCTTCACATCTTGATATTCCTAAACAAGAGTTGAACAAGTATCATGAACCTTATAAAGTTAATGCTATTTCGGTTCCTATTAAAAACATTGAAGTGCACACTGTTGATCATGTTTTGCCAGGACCTTATATTGAGAAATTGCCTTTTCCTATTAAAATAAAAGAACATTCTATTGTGGCTAGTGTGATTAGCAAAAGTGAAAAGAAAGCTAACGAACCTGATGAACAGATAATTGTTGAACCTACAATAGCAATAGTTAAAGATCTTGTAACTGAAAATGTGGAGGAAGGACATATTATTTTTTGTGAAGATGCTTCTAATATTGTTGCGCATCCTAAGAGAGCCAGGAAAGCAGGTACGCCTGTGCTTTTGGTCAATATAGGGGAGCACTGCTATTATGGTTTATGTGATATTGGTGCTAGTTCAATTGCCATTCCTTATGATCTTTACAAAGAAATTATGCAACAAATTAGTCCTGTGAACTAGAATAGATTGATGTGGTTATTCAGCTTGCTAATAGAGAAACCATCTCTCCAGTTGGTATTGTAAGAGATGTGGAAGTATTATGTGGTAAGACAAATATCCTGCTGATTTTCTGGTACTTGGTTCTGCTGCTAGTAAAACTTGTCCTATTATTTTTGGTAGACCTTTTTTAAACACATGTGGTGCTGTTATAGATTGTAAGAAAGAGAAAATTTACACTAAATTTGATGGAGAATCTTATGAGTTTAATTTTTCTAAGTTTGCTAAAAACCATCATGAAAACGAATTGCCTAATGAGGATTTTAAAATTGAACAACTTGCTTCTGTTGCTATTGCTCCTAACAGTGCTTTGCAGCAATTCATGGAGGACCACGAAAGTGAGGTATTTACAGAAGAGAGAAATGAAATTGATGATATTTTTCTTCGTCAACCTGCAATTCTCAAACATGATTTGCCGGTAGAGGAGCTGGGAACCCCAACATCTCCGAAGGAAGATCCTGTTTTTGAATTAAAAACTTTGCCTGAAACACTTAAATATGTTCACCTTGATGAAAAGAAAATATATCCTGTTATTATCAGTTCTAAACTTTCAGGTTCGGAAGAAGAGAGGTTGCTAGAAGTGTTGAGGAAACACCGAGGAGCTATAGGATATACTCTTGATGATTTAAAAGGGATTTCTCCTACTATATGTCAACACATAATTAATTTGGAGCCTGATGCAAAGCCAGTTGTTGAACATCAACGCCGTTTGATCCCCAAAATGAAAGAAGTGGTAAGAAATGAAGTGATAAAACTTCTTGATGCAGGTATAATTTATCCTATTGCTGATAGTAGATGGGTTAGTCCTGTGCATTGTGTTCCAAAGAAAGGAGGAGTAACTGTTGTAGCGAATGATCATAATGAACTTATTCCTCAAAGAATTGTAGTTGGTTATAGGATGTGCATTGATTTTAGAAAGGTTAATAAAGTTACTAAGAAAGATCATTATCCTTTGCCTTTTATTGATCAAATGTTAGAAAGGTTATCTAAGAAAACTCATTTTTGTTTTTTTGATGGTTATTCTGGTTTTTCACAAATTGCTGTCAGACACCAAGATCAATAGAAAACTACTTTTACTTGTCCTTATGAAACTTATGCTTATAGACGTATACCTTTTGGTTTGTGTAATGCTCCTGCTACTTTTCAAAGATGCATGTCCGCTATTTTTCATGGTTTTTGTGAAAAATCGTGGAAGAGTTCATGGACGATTTTTCGGTCTATGGAACTTCTTTTGATAACTGTTTGCACAACCTTGATAACATTTTGCAGAGATGTGAAGAAACTAACCTTGTTCTGAATTGGGAGAAATGCCACTTTATGATAAATGAAGGAATTGTTCTTGGGCATAAAATTTCTGAAAAAGGTATTGAACTGGACCGAGCTAAAGTGGAGGCAATTGAGAAAATGCCATGTCCAAGGGATGTGAAAGGTATTCGTAGTATTCTTGGTCATGCTGGTTTCTATAGGAGATTCATTAAAGATTTTTCTAAAATTTCGAAGCCTCTTACTAATCTTCTTCAGAAAGATATACCGTTTATTTTTTATGACGATTGTAAGGAAGCATTCAAAATGCTAAAAAAAGGCTTTAATAACTGCTCCTGTCGTTCAACCACCAGATTGGACTCTACCTTTCGAAATTATGTGTGATGCTAGTGATTATGCTTTGGGAGCTGTTCTTGGACAGCGAGTAGATAAGAAATTAAATGTTATTCATTATGCTAGTACGACTCTTGATTCTGCTCAAGAGAACTATGCTACTACTGAGAAAGAATTCTTAGCGGTAGTCTTTGCATGTGATAAGTTTAGACCATATATTGTCGATTCTAAAGTAACTATTCATACTGATCATGCTGCTATAAAATACCTCATGGAAAAGAAAGATGCTAAACCTAGACTTATTAGATGGGTTCTTTTGTTGCAAGAGTTCGATTTGCATATCGTAGATAGGAAAGGTGTCGATAATCCTGTCGCTGATAATTTATCTAGATTGGAAAATATACTTTATGATCCTATTCCACTTAATGATAGTTTTCCAGATGAACAGTTGGCATCAATAAAGGTAAACACGCATGAAAGCCCATGGCATGCTAATTATGCTAACTTTATTGTTGCCAAATATTTGCCTCCAACTTTCACTTACCAGCAAAGGAGAAAATTCATTTATGACTTGAGGCATTATTTTTGGGATGACCCACACTTATATAAAGAAGGAGTGGATGGCATAATGAGACGTTGCGTTCCTGAGCATGAACAAAAGGAAATATTGAGAAAATGTCATGGTAGCGCTTACGGAGGACATCATGCTGGAGATAGGACCGCACAAAAGGTTCTACAATCAGGTTTTTACTGGCCTACTCTTTTCAAAGATGCAAGAAAATTTATTTTATCATGTGACGAATGTCAAAGAGTTGGTAACATTAGTAGACGCAATGAAATGCCTATGAATTATTCTCTTGTTATTGAACCTTTTGAGTTTTGACTGTTGGGGATTTGACTTTATGGGTCCTTTTCCTCCCTCGAATGGTAATACTCATATTCTTGTTGCTGTTGATTATGTTACTAAATGGGTAGAAGCCATACCAACATCTAGTGCTGATGCTGAAACATCTTTGAAAATGCTTAAAGATATTATTTTCCCTAGGTTTGGTGTACCCAGATATCTTATGATTGATGGGGGATCTTGCTTGTTGGCGTGAATCACACGTTCGTTGGGAGACCCCAAGAGGAAGGTATGATGCAGTTCAGCAGCAAGTTTTCCCTCAGAAAGAAACCAAGGTTATCGAACCAGTAGGAGCAGCAACTCTTCAGAAGGTTGTTGGTGGCTCGCACGGCGCAACACGATCACCAACGTGGAATCTGCACACAACACAATCAAACTACTTTGCCCCAACGAAATAGCGAGGTTGTCAATCTCACCGGCTTGCTGAAGACAAAGGATTAAACGTATGGTGTGGAAAATGAGTATTAAATTGCAGAGAATGAAAAAGGAAAAGTTTGCAGTTTGTGGTGGTTTAATCAGTGTAAAAGAATGGACCGGGGTCCTCAGTTCACTAGTGGTGTCTCTCCATAAAAGATAACTAACATGTTGGGTGAACAAATTACAGCTGGGCAATTGACAAATAGTGAGCGCATGACAATGCATATATATGACATGATGATTATTATGATATTTAATTGGGCATTACGACATAATACATAGACTGTCATCCAACAACGTCTATGGCTAATAATCCACCGCCGGGTTGTCATCCGAGTCCCCCGTTGGTATTAAGTTGCAAGCAACAGATAATTGCATTAAGTAAAGTGCGTAATATAAACAAATACATATGACCGTGGACATAGCATTGTTAGGTTATCCCAAGTGGCAACAGCACATCCGCAACCTTAGAAGTTGCTGTCACTCTCCCAGATTACCGGAGGCATGAACCCACTATCTAGCATAAATACTCTCTCTTAGAGTTACAAGCATCTACTTGGCCAAAGCATCTACGAGCAACCGAAAGCATGCAAGATCTTAAATAACATAGGGCATAGATTGATAATCAACTTGACATAGTATTCAATATTCATCGGATCCCAGCAAACACAACATGTAGCATTACAATAATATGATCTTGATCATGTAGGGCAGCTCACAAGATCTAAACATGATGGCACAAATTGGAGAGACAACCATCTAGCTACTGCTATGGACCCGTAGTCCAAGGATGAACTACTCACGCATCACTCCGGAGGCAGGCATGGCGATGTAGAAGCCTCCGGTGACGATTCCCCTCTCCGGTAGGGTGCCGGGAAGAGGTTATGTACCCTCCTGATACGTCCATTTCGCATCACTATTTTATAGCATAATTTACTGTTATTCAATGATATATTTCATATTAAGAGGAGTTACTTATGTTATTTTGTCTTATTTTGCATGTTTGATGATCATTGGATAATTAACTGCCGGAGTCAGATTTCAGCTGGAAAAAGCAACGTCAAGGCACTATATTTCTGGAGCACTAAAAATATTTCCGAGAAGACAGATGTTCCTATTTTATCAGAAGATGGACTAAGCCAAAAGGGGAGGCTGAGATGGGCCAGGAGGGGCCCACACCACCCCTGGGCGCGGGGCCCACCTTGGCCGCGCCCTGGCCAGGTGTGGTGCCCCTGGCCCACCTCAGGCGCTCCCCCTTCGCGTACTTCATCCCCCAGAAACCCTAAGACACGGGGAGTCCGTGAGAAAATATTCCGCCGCCTCCACGAGGCGGAAACCACAGAGAGAGAAAAGCTCTCCGGCAGGGAGAAATCTGCCGGGGAAATTCCTTCCCGGAGGGGGGAGATCATCGCCATCCTCATCGTCATCGCTGGACTTCATCGGGATCATCATCATCATCTCCACCGCCATCACCACCATCACCGCTGCACCATCTCGTTCCGCTGTAACATCTAGGGCTATACTTTGTTTAGTTCATAGGGGAAACTCTCCCGGTGTTAATTACTCCTTGTGGTTGATGCTATTGAGTTTTATCGGTGAATTAAAGTATATGTTCAGATCGTTATCCATCATTATATCACCTCTGATCATGATCCATATGATGTCTCGTGAGTAGTTCGATTAGTTCTTGAGGACATGGGAGAAGTCACGCTGTTAGTAGTGGAATTATGTTGAGTAATATTTAATGGTTTGATATTTAAGTTGTGGTGTTATTCTTCTAGTGGTGTCGTGTGAACGTCGACTACATGACACTTCACCTTTATGGGCCTAGAGGAGTGCATTGTGTATTTGGTTGCTAATTGTGGGGTTGCCGGAGTGACAGAAACCTAAACCCCCGTTAGTATACCGGTGCACAAGGGAGCGTAGGATCTCAGAGTTTAAGGCTGTGGTTAGATTTATCTTAATTACTTTCTTGTAACTGCGGATGCTTGCAAGAGGTATAATCACAAGTATGTATTAGTCCAAGTAAGGGCGGTGCATTAGCATAGGTTCACCCACACAACACTTATCAAAACAATAAAGATTAATCAACTATGTGAAGCGAAAGCACTTGACTAGAATCCCGTGTGTCCTCAAGAACATTTTGTCATCATAAGTAAACCAACCGGCTTGTCCTTTGCTCTAAAAAGGATTGGGCCACTCGCTGCAATTATTATTACTGTCTTTTACTTACTCGCATTTTATTTACCTGCTATATCAAAAACCCCTAAAAACTTGTCTGCTAGCATTTACAGTGAAACCTTTACCGAAACTCCTTGTCAGCACCTTCTGCTCCTCGTTGGGTTCGACACTCTTATTTATCGAAAGTACTACGATACACCCCCTATACTTGTGGGTCATCAAGACTATTTTCTGGCGCCGTTGCCGGGGAGTGAAGCGCTATTGGTAAGGAAAACTTTTACTGTAGGTGCTATTTTTATTTCTGCTTGCTACTTTATTTTATCATGGAGAGATCTCCATTTGAATCCCTGTTTGGAAATACTACTACCACTGCTAAGGTAGTAGAAGAGGAACCACCTGATCAAGTAATTCCATTTAAAATACCTATGAAAATTGTTGAACGAGTTACGAATAACCGCTATGCAGGAGATGGAACTGTCCCTCCTGGGGATCATTTGCTATTTATTCATGAATTATGCGAGTTGTTCAAGTGTGCAGGTATTTCAATGGAAGAGGTCAAGAAGAAATTGTTTTCTATATCGTTGACTGGTAAAGCTGCAAAATGGTATAGGATGCTGAAAAATGGGCGTTCTATTGGCTGGGAGGAGATTGTGCCTCTCTTTTATTCTAAATTTTATCCTCCTAGTGAAATTCATCAAGATCGGAATCATATATATATTTTTGGCCTCATGATGGAGAAAGTATTGCCCAAGCGTGGGGGAGATTGAAATCATTAATGCTCAAATGCCCCATTCATGAGCTTCCTGGTAATGTTGTTATTGATAACTTCTATGCAAGGCTTTCTCTTCAAGATAAAACTCTATTGGATACCTCTTGTGCTGGATCATTTACGCGTAATAAAGAGGAAGTTAAATGGGACCTTCTTGATCGGATTGAGGAAAATACTGAAGGATGGGAGAACGACAAAGGTAGAGAATCAGGTATAAAGCATGATTACGAATGCATTAAAACTTTTATGAATACTGATAATTTTCGTAATCTCTATGATATGTATGGTCTTGATTCTCAAGTTATTGCAAACTGTTACAAGGCTTTTGCCTCTTATCTTGATGTTCCTAAAGAAAGTTGCAATAAGTATCATTTGCCTTACAAAGATAATACTAATTCTGCCAATATTAAAAACATTGAAGTTCATACAGTTGATCGTATCTTGCCAGAACCTTATATTGAGAAACCACCTTTTCCTGTTAAAATTAGGGAACATTCTATCATAGCTAGTGTGGTTAATAAAAGTGCAAAGAAAGCTTTAGAACCTGCTGAACAAATAGCGGTAGAACCCACAATAGCAATAGTAAAGGATTTGGTAACTGAAAATGTAGAAGGAGGACATATTATCTTTTGTGAAGATGCCTCTAATATTGTTTCACATCCCGTAGAGCTAGGAAAACAAGTGTTCCTGTGCTTTCAGTCAAAATAGGAGAACATTGCTATTATGGTTTATGTGATATTGGTGCAAGTTCTAGCGCTATTCCTTTTGATCTTTATAAAGAAATTATGCATGAAATTGGTCCTTGCGAACTTGAGGAGATTGATGTGGTTATTCAGCTTGCTAATAGAGAAACTATCTCCCAATTGGTATTGTGAGAGATGTTGAAGTTTTATGTGGTAAGACTAAATACCCTGCTGATTTTCTAGTACTTGGTTCTGTTGCTAGTAAAGCTTGTCCCATTATTTTTGGTAGGCCTTTCTTGAATACATGTGGTGCCATTATAGATTGTAAGAAAGAGAAAATTTACACTAAATTTAATGGAGAATCTTATGAGTTTAATTTCTCTAAGTTTGGTAAACAACTTTATGAAACTGAATTACCTAATGAGAATTTTCAAGTTGAACAACTTGCTTCTATTGCTGTTGCTCCTAACAATGCCTTGCAGCAATTCATGGAGGAACACGAAAGTGAAGTATTTATGGAGGAGAGGAATGAGATTGACAATGCCTTTCTTCGTCAACCACCAATACTTAAGCATAATTTGCCTGTGGAAGATTTGGGTACCTCAGCGCCTCCTAAGGAAGATCCTGTCTTCGATTTAAAACCGTTACCTGATAATCTTAAGTATGTTTATCTTGATGAAAGGAAAGTATATCCTGCTATTATTAGTTCTAAACTTTCAGGTAATGAAGAAGCAAGGTTATTAGAAGTACTAAAGAAACATCGAGGAGCTATGGGATACACTTTGGATGATTTAAAGGGGATTTCTCCTACTATATGTCAACATGCCATCAACATTGAACCCGATGCAAAACCTGTTGTTGAGCATCAGCGTCGCTTGATCCCTAAGATGAAAGAAGTGGTAAGAAATGAGGTATTAAAACTTCTTGATGCTGGTATAATTTATCCTATTGCTGATAGTAGATGGGTAAGTCCTGTGCATTGTGTCCCTAAGAAAGGAGGAGTTACTGTTGTACCAAATGAAAATGATGAACTTATTCCTCAAAGAGTAGTAGTTGGGATATAGGATGTGCATTGATTTTAGAAAGGTCAATAAAGTAACTAAGAAAGATCATTATCCTTTGCCTTTTATTGATCAAATGTTAGAAAGGTTGTCTAAGAAAACCATTTTTGTTTCCTTGATGGTTATTCTGGATTCTCACAAATTGCTGTTAAAGCACAAGATCAAGAGAAAACTACTTTTACTTGTCCTTATGGAACTTATGCTTATAGACGTATGCCTTTTGGTTTGTGTAATGCTCCTGCTACGTTCCAAAGATGCATGTCTGCTATTTTTCATGGTTTTTGTGAAGAAATTGTGGAAGTATTCATGGACGATTTTTCCGTCTACGGAACTTCCTTTGATAATTGCTTGCACAATCTTGATAAAGTTTTGCAGAGATGTGAGGAGACAAATCTTGTTCTTAATTGGGAGAAATGTCATTTCATGGTTAATGAAGGAATTGTCCTAGGGCACAAAATTTCTGAAAGAGGTATTGAAGTGGACAGAGCTAAAGTTGAAGCAATCGAGAAAATGCCCTGTCCAAGGGATGTGAAAGGTATCCGTAGTATTCTCGGTCATGCCGGTTTTTATAGGAGGTTTATTAAAGATTTCTCTAAAATTTCAAAACCCCTCACTAATCTTCTTCAAAAAGATGTACCTTTTGTTTTTGATGATGATTGCAAGGAAGCTTTTGAAACTCTAAAAAAGCTTTAATCACAGCTCCTGTTGTTCAACCTCCTGATTGGACTTTACCTTTTGAAATAATGTGTGATGCTAGTGATTTTGCTGTAGGAGCTGTTCTTGGACAGCGGGTAGACAAGAAGTTAAATGTTATTCATTATGCTAGTAAAACACTTGATGCCGCTCAAAAGAATTATGCTACTACTGAAAAGGAATTTTTAGCAGTTGTTTTTGCTTGTGATAAATTTAGACCTTATATTGTTGATTCAAAAGTTACTATTCACACTGATCATGCTGCTATTAGATACCTTATGGAAAAGAAAGATGCTAAGCCTAGGCTCATAAGATGGGTACTTTTACTGCAAGAATTTGATTTACATATGTAGATAGGAAAGGTGCTGAAAATCCTGTTGCTGATAATTTGTCTAGATTAGAAAACATTTCAGATGATCCTATACCTGTTAATGATAGTTTTCCAAATGAACAATTGGCTGCGATAAAGGTAAGCTCACGCGAAAGTCCTTGGTATGCTGATTATGCTAATTTTATTGTTGCCAAGTATTTGCCTCCGACCTTTACAGCTCAGCAAAGAAGAAAGTTCTTTTATGATTTGAGGCATTATTTTTGGGATGACCCACATTTGTATAAAGAAGGAGTAGATGGCATTATGCGAAGATGTGTTCCTGAGTATGAACAGAAAGAAATATTGAGCAAATGCCATGGAAGTGCTTATGGAGGACATCACGCTGGAGATAGAACTGCGCAAAAGGTTCTACAATCAGGTTTTTATTGGCCTACCCTTTTTAGAGATGCTAGAAAATTTGTTTTATCATGTGATGAATGTCAAAGAGTAGGTAACATTAGTAGACGTAATGAAATGCCTATGAATTATTCTCTTGTTATTGAACCTTTCGACTGTTGGGGATTTGACTTTATGGGTCCTTTTCCTTCCTCAAATGGTTATACTCACATACTTGTTGCTGTTGATTATGTTACTAAATGGGTAGAAGCTATACCAACTTCTAGTGCTGATGGTGAGACATCATTAAAAATGCTTAAAGATATTATCTTCCCTAGGTTTGGTGTGCCTAGATATCTCATGACTGATGGGGTTCTCATTTTATTCATGGTGCTTTTAGAAAAACTTAGCTAAGTATGATGTTAATCATAGAATTGCTTCACCATATCATCCCAAACAAGTGGTCAAGTAGAATTGTCAAATAGAGAGATTAAGTCTATTTTGCAAAAGACTGTTAATAAATCTAGAAAAAATTGGTCTAAAAAGCTTAACGATGCTTTGTGGGCTTATAGAACTGCTTATAAAAATCCTATGGGAATGTCTCCTTACAAAATGGTTTATGGAAAAGCTTGTCATTTGCCTTAGAATTAGAACATAAAGCCTATTGGGCGGTGAAAGAACTTAATAGAGACTTTAAACTTGCCGGTAAAAAGAGATTGCTTAATTTGAATTCTTTAGATGAATGGAGAAATGCAGCTTATGAAAATGCTAGGCTCTTTAAAGAGAAAGTTAAGCAATGGCATGATAGAAGAATTCTTAAGAGAGAATTTAACGTAGGTGAAAAAGTTTTATTGTATAGGTCTCGTCTCAGATTTTTTGCAGGAAAATTACTTTCAAAATGGGAAGGACCTTATATCATTGAGGAGGTCTATCGCTCAGGTGCGATTAAAATCAATTCACTAGATGGGGACAGACCACAAGTGGTTAATGGTCAAAGACTCAAGCATTACATTTCTGGAGATTCTTATAATGAAGATGTTGATTTATCAAAGTGGTAACTCCAGAGGATTTTATAAAAAGTCAAATTCAGACAACTGCAAAAGCTGATTTGGAATAGGTAACAGTTTCGGTAAGAAAAAGTTCGCGATTTACTTTTCAACCTAAATATTTGTTGTTTTTACATAATATGGAAAATTATGAGTCGGAAAAGGGTAGGAAACGGTGCCCGAGGGCACCACACCACCCCTGGGCGCGGGCCCCACCCTGGCCGCGCCGTGGGTGCGTGTGGGCACCTCGGAGCCCGTCTCCGACCCCGTTTCGTCCTGTACCTTCCTTTTTCGTAAAACTTTTTGCTATATAATCACCCGGATCTCCCGAGGTCCGTATATCGTGTTTTCGTCGAGTTTTGGTTTCGAGCTGTTTTCTGCCAGGAACTATTTCCGGATTTAGAGCGCCATGGTCTTCTCCAACGACAACGAGAGCAAGGAGGCGTGGAGGACATCATGGACCAGAGGATCGAGGAGGAGGTCAAGAGCGAAACCGATGATGAAGTAGAGGAAGACTCAACTCCACGTCCTCGCGCTACTATTGCAAGCATCGGGGTGACTGCCAACCCTTTCAATCCTGTGAAGAACCTGAACATGGGTGGTGAGGCATCGCGTCATGCCTTTGCACCCAAGACACTCGCCTCAAACTCCAGTAACCCTTTCCATACCCTCATCCATAAGTATCAATTTGAGAGAGTTCCGGAGATGGAGTTGCCTACTTGTTGGGATATAGATCGATCTAACAATGCAGGAAAAGAAAGCCCTAAGTCCAGTGAGAAGTGGGGAAACAATTCCAAGAGCTGGGACTCACCTTCTGACCAGTTCATGAACCGCATCGAACACAATTCGGAGATGATCCGCATCCTCACATACAAGATAGATGAATTGAAGGATTTGGTCGAGAAGCTCATTAGGGAGTCGCCACCAAGAGATCAAGCCTAAATCGTCGAGGGGTAATGGCACTCCCTTGGCTTGTTCCAAGCTTGGGGGAGTGCCCAGTATCATCTTTATCATTTCGTTTTTTTATTGCGATGTGGAGTGTCAATCCTTTAGTTATCCATGTATCCGTTGGTTTGAGTGTGTCTTTGTTCAGAATATTAATGAGAAGTTCCACCTTTACTTTCGGTACATTTTATTTTAGCCTGCAATCTTCTTTATGTGCTGATCTTGCCATTAGTATTGACGCCACTTTTGGGTACATTAAGTAAATTATATTAGTTGTGGCAAACTTAGTATTGGTCATTAGTAGCAATACCATGAAAACTTAAGTAGAAGGAGGGAATTACATGCAAAAATATTATCCCTTTATCTTTCTTTCTTGCTAGTCAATAAGATTAGTATTCTTTGAGTTAAAACATTTGTGCTTACAGGGAAGATAGCATGGTTGCTTCTATTACTTATATATTTGTGTGTATCCCCCAACTTTTATGCTTGCCACATAACCTTGCTAGCCCTAACCACTGTACTGAGAGGGAATGCTTCTCGTGCATCCAAATCCTTGAGCCAAAACCCATGCCATTTGTGTCCACCATAACTACCTACATGTGGTATTTCTTTGCCACTCCAAGTAAATTTTTCATGTGCTACCTTTAAATTATTCAAAATGTTATTATTCCCTTTTGTGTCAATGTTTACTAGCTCATGAGGAAGTAGTGTGGTCATCCTTTATTCTACTTGTCAAACAGACTTTACATCTGGACTAGTGGCATATACATCCGCTTATCCAATAACTTGCAAAAAGAGCTGGCAACGGGATGCCCAGTCCCAATTAATTACAACTTTAATCGCTTAATTCTCTTCACACTTTTGCCCTGAATTATCAGTAAGCATTGACAAACAGTGAAATATTTGCGTGTGTAAACCGAAGAGAAAGCGGGATGATCTGCCTTGCTGGTAGAAATAACGTCCTTCATGGGAGCCGCTCTTAAAAGTCTGTTTGATAGGGAGAATACTGTTTTCACCCGCTACCATTCGTTGACAATTAACAAACACCTCTCAAAACTTAATTTTTGCTCTCTATGTGATTTCAAAAACTTAAAAGCTCTATCACATGACTTAATCCCTGCTTCCCTCTGCGAAGGGCCTTTCTTTTAATTTTCATGTTGAGTTAGTACACCTATTTCCTTCTTCCTTGAGCAAGCATTTGAGTTGTTGTGATTCAACCATATATATCATTAATATTGTCAATCATGTTCTTTATCCTTTCTTGTCTTAGCACAAATACTTTTGCCTCTAAGAATATAGCTTTGCAAGTTATCAATGACTGTAAGAAGGTGTGATAATTGAGTGTGGAAATTCTGCAATATAAGTTCTAATATAAAGAGTCCTTTCGAAAGATAAGTATTGATTGCTTATTGTTCTATGACCAAGAATGAAGTGTGCCATTACTAATCTATAATTTCCTTCGTGTATTTTTATTGTGTTTGTTTCACTACTCATGTTCAAGTTAGGTTATATGAAGAGTACTTGCTGTTTAAAATGAGTGTGTTGTTTAGTAATTACTGATGCTTCTTGTCCGTATTCTTTATTATCGACGCTTCACTCCATAAACTTTTGTTCTAGTTTACTGAGCTCAGCTTTCGCTTGGGGACAAGTGAGGTCTAAGCTTGGGGGGGGGGTTGATACGTCCATTTCGCATCACTATTTTATAGCATAATTTACTGTTATTCAATGATATATTTCATATTAAGAGGAGTTACTTATGTTATTTTGTCTTATTTTGCATGTTTGATGATCATTGGATAATTAACTGCCGGAGTCAGATTTCAGCTGGAAAAAGCAACGTCAAGGCACTATATTTCTGGAGCACTAAAAATATTTCTGAGAAGACAGATATTACTATTTTATCAGAAGATGGACTAAGCCAAAAGGGGAGGCTGAGATGGGCCAGGAGGGGCCCACACCACCCCTAGGCGCGGGGCCCACCTTGGCCGCGCCATGGCCAGGTGTGGTGCCCCTGGCCCACCTCAGGCGCTCCCCCTTCGCGTACTTCATCCCCCAGAAACCCTAAGACACGGGGAGTCCGTGAGAAAATATTCCGCCGCCTCCACGAGGCGGAAACCACAGAGAGAGAAAAGCTCTCCGGCAGGGAGAAATCTGCCGGGGAAATTCCTTCCCGGAGGGGGGAGATCATCGCCATCCTCATCGTCATCACGCTGGACTTCATCGGGATCATCATCATCATCATCTCCACCGCCATCACCACCATCACCGCTGCACCATCTCGTTCCGCTGTAACATCTAGGGCTATACTTTGTTTAGTTCATAGGGGAAAGTCTCCCGGTGTTAATTACTCCTTGTGGTTGATGCTATTGAGTTTTATCGGTGAATTAAAGTATATGTTCAGATCGCTATTCATCATTATATCACCTCTGATCATGATCCATATGATGTCTCGTGAGTAGTTCGATTAGTTCTTGAGGACATGGGAGAAGTCACGCTGTTAGTAGTGGAATTATGTTGAGTAATATTTAATGGTTTGATATTTAAGTTGTGGTGTTATTCTTCTAGTGGTGTCGTGTGAACGTCGACTACATGACACTTCACCTTTATGGGCCTAGAGGAGTGCATTGTGTATTTGGTTGCTAATTGTGGGGTTGCCGGAGTGACAGAAACCTAAACCCCCGTTAGTATACCGGTGCACAAGGGAGCGTAGGATCTCAGAGTTTAAGGCTGTGGTTAGATTTATCTTAATTACTTTCTTGTAACTGCGGATGCTTGCAAGAGGTATAATCACAAGTATGTATTAGTCCAAGTAAGGGCGGTGCATTAGCATAGGTTCACCCACACAACACTTATCAAAACAATAAAGATTAATCAACTATGTGAAGCGAAAGCACTTGACTAGAATCCCGTGTGTCCTCAAGAACATTTTGTCATCATAAGTAAACCAACCGGCTTGTCCTTTGCTCTAAAAAGGATTGGGCCACTCGTTGCAATTATTATTACTGTCTTTTACTTACTCGCATTTTATTTACCTGCTATATCAAAAACCCCTAAAAACTTGTCTGCTAGCATTTACAGTGAAACCTTTACCGAAACTCCTTGTCAGCACCTTCTGCTCCTCGTTGGGTTCAACACTCTTATTTATCGAAAGTACTACGATACACCCCCTATACTTGTGGGTCATCACCTCCCGAGCTAGGGTTGACGGCGGCGGCGTCTCTGGAACTTTTCGTGGATATTGGCTCAGGCACCTAGGATTTTCGCGTCGGGGGAATAAGTAGGCGAAAGGGCGGCGGCTGACGACCCCGAGGGGCCCACACCACCCTAGGGCGCGCCGGGGGGTGGCCCGCGCCCTAGTGGCGTGTGGGGCCCTCCTGGCTCTCCTCTGCTACTCCTTTGGTCCGTCAGGTGTGTTCTGGTAAAATAGGGATCCCCGTGAAGTTTCGTCCAATTCCGAGAATATTTCCAGACTAGCTTTTCTGGAATACAAAAACAGCAGAAAACAGGAACTGGCACTTCGGCATCTTGTTAATAGGTTAGTCCCAAAAAATGTATCAAAGTGATATAAAGTAGATGCAAAACATGTAGCAATTGGTATAAAACAAGCATGGAACATCAAAAATTATAGATACGTTCGAGACGTATCAGCATCCCCAAGCTTAGTTCTTACTCGTCCTCGAGTAGGTAAACGATAAAAACAAAATAATTTTTGAGGTGACAT
This sequence comes from Poa pratensis, assembly GCA_947311845.1. Classification (NCBI taxonomy): domain Eukaryota; kingdom Viridiplantae; phylum Streptophyta; class Magnoliopsida; order Poales; family Poaceae; genus Poa; species Poa pratensis. The sequence continues at coordinate 27,399,006 of CAMZMU010000091.1, read as the reverse complement.
GCTACCATCATAATCTTGATCATATAATATTGCAAGGCACATGTAAATGAATGAAGTGATCCAAGTCAATGGTCTATAATTTGCTACCAAATAGATAATGAGTAAACAATGAATCACACAAACTAAATGTTTTCATGAATAGTACTTTCGAGACAAGAATCAAACAGTTTTGCATAAGTGTTAACTCATAAAGCAATAGTCTCTAATAAAAGGTATTTAATCAACACAAAGGAAGAATTAAGTTTCAGCATTTGCTTCAACTTTCAACATATTTATCTCATGGATATCGTCAACACAAAGTAGTATAACAAGTCCAATACGTAGCATATAACGCATGTTGTAACAAAGTTGACACTAGTGTTTGCTTGTGGAAGACAGAAAGAATAGGAAAACTGACTCAACATAAAAGTAAAAGAAAGGCCCTTCGCAGAGGGAAGCAGGGATTAAGTCATGTGCTAGAGCTTTTAGGTTTTTGAAAGCATATAGAGATTGCATAAAATATTTGATACTCCTCCCAACCTTGCTAACACAAGCCATGGCTAACCGAATCCTCGGGTGCCTTCCATCAATCACATACCATGGAGGAGTATCTATTTTTGAGAGGTGTTTGTTAATTGTCAACAAATGGTAGCGGGTGAGAACAGTATTCTACCTGTCAAACGGACTTTTAAGAGCGGCTCCCATGAAGGACGTTATTTCTACCAGCAAGGCAGATCATCCCTCTTTCTCTTTGGTTTACACACATGCAGGTATTTCACAGTTTGTCATTGCTTACTGATGAATCAGGGCAAAAGTGTGAAGAGAATTAATGGTTAAAGTTGTAATTAATTGGGACTGGGCACCCCGTTGCCAGCTCTTTTTGCAAAATTAGAGGATAAGCGGATGTATATGCCGCTAGTCCAGGTGTAAAAGTCCATTTGACAAATAGAATAAAGAATAACCACACTAATTCCTCATGAGCTAGTAAACATTGACACAAAAAGGGAATAATAACATTTTGAATAATTTAAAGGTAGCACATGAAAAATTTACTTGGAGTGGCAAGGAAATACCACATATAGGTAGTTATGGCGGACACAAATGGCATGGATTTTGGCTCAAGGATTTGGATGCACGAGAACCATTCCCTCTCAGTACAGAGTTTAGGCTAGCAAGGTTTATGTAAGCAAACAAGAATATCAACCCGTACACCAAGTTTTATATGACAAACATATTGCAAACGTTATAAGACTTCATACCGTCTTCCTTGTTAACCAAACCCTGTTATTAGAAAATATCTAGACCTTAGAGATACCACCGATGCAAACCAAATTTTCAACAAGCTTTTACGGTAGTTCTTCACTAATAGGCTTAACTCATGTGATGCACAAATTTAATCATGATCTACTTGTTAACTCAAAACAATTGACAAGCATCAAGTTATCCAAATTAGTGATCTACAAGATTAAGCAAGTTTTTCCTTATACCAATTACCACATGCAACATTTTCTGAACCAACCAAACACCAATCAATTTATTTAATCAACTCTCCAAACAAATATAAGTGAAGCAATAGAGTACTTTCTACAAAAGAAAGCTAATAGCTTTAACAAGAGATACATGAAAACAAGAGCTAAAAGCTGAACAGCGCTAGATATGAATACTCAACAAATATAAGTGAAGAATATGAGTATTCTTATGAAAAAGCGGACCGTGTCTCTCTCCCAATCAAGAATGCTAGGGTCCAGTCAACCTTTATTGAAAATAAAAGTGCAATACTGAAAATAAAAGCACACAGATGCTCCAAGAAAAGCACATATGATGTGAAAGAATTAAAATATAGTTTCACTAGAGATGACCTGATAATTTTGCCGATGAAGAAGGGGATGCCTTGGGCATCCCCAAGCTTAGACGCTTGAGTCTTCTTGAAATATGCTGGGGAGATCCATGGGAGCCTCCCCAAGCTTAAGCTCTTCACTCTTCTTGATCCTATTATATCATCCTTCTCTCTTGACCCTTGAAAACTTCCGTCACACCAAACTCAAAGTAGATCTCATTAGAGGGTTAGTGCATAATCAAAAACTCACATGTTCTATAAAGACGCAAATGACTTGTTACTTTAAACATTAGCTACTGCCACTGATGTTATGTGAAGCTCTTCCACCCAAAAAAGAATTTCACTCAACACTAGTAAAAGAGAGAATGCAAAATAAAAAGGCATAATCTGTCTAAAACAGAACAGTCCACAAAGACGAATTTTTTCGAGGCACTTACGACGCTCAGATCGAAAAACTTTGAACTAACGAAAGATTCAGACATTCATAAAGATTACGCACAAGAATTTTCAGATTTAATTAACAATCTGGTGATTTTAGGAATTTCGTACAGTGAACAGCAAAAATCTGTTTCTGCGCAGCAATCAAAATTAAGCATCGTCTTAACATTAGATGCTACTCTTGGCACAACAATGCGAGAAAATAAAGATACAAAGGAGTTGCTACAGAAGTAAACATCCTCCTTGACTCAATAAAAGAAAAATTGCAGAAATAAAAATAATGGGTTGCCTCCCATAAGCGCTTTTCTTTAACGCCTTTTAGCTAGGCACAAAGCATGCATCAAGTATTACCAATGAAGAAAGGTCTAATTCATCAAAAGCTTCATCAAGAACAGGGTTTGTCACACTAGGACTTTTCAGTTTACGTAATTCTTGGGAAGAAAATTTAAATAGACCATTATGTGACTCACCCTCAAGCTCATTGAACACGTTATCCGTTTTAAACACACCCGTGGGTTTTGGTTTAGAAACTTTTGGCACATACATAAATTTTTGCTCTCTCCCCACAAAAGCCTTTTGCCTTTTAGTTTTAAAAGTAGAACTTATTACATCTATAGCCTCCTCTAATTCACCAATCCTAGAGTTTTGATTATCATGGATAGCACTAGTTTCTAAAACAGCAATTCTTTCATTAATGGTTCCAAGTGATTCATCAACTTTGCTAGTACTATCAAGGAGATTTAGCAAATTTTTCTCTATAGACTCCAATTTCTTTATAACATCTTCCAAGGTAATCTCATTTTTAATGTTACTAACAGGTGGTGTTCCTACTAGACTCTCAATAATATAACTAGCTTCCAACGCAGGAGTACCAAGAAAGTTACCTCCTGTCAAAGTGTCCAAGACATACCTATACCAGCTAGTAATGCCAACATAAAAATTTCTAAGCAGGATCATGGTAGAATATTTTTTAGTGCACCTACGATGAGCATCGCTGATCCTATACCAAGCATCTTTCAAACTTTCTCCACTTTGTTGCTTAAAAGATCGAACCTCAACTTCAGGAACCGAAACATGATGAGCCGAACCAGACATGATAACTAACAGAAAACAAAACTGAAAATAAACTAAATGCAAGTAACTAATTTTTTTGTGTTTTTGATAATTGAAAGCAAACAAGATAAAATAAAATAAACTAAGCAAGACAAAAACAAAGTAAAGAGATTGGAAGCGTGAAACTCCCCTTGCAGAAGACTGCTGTCTCCCCGGCAACGGCGCCAGAAAAAGGCTGGCGCCTGGTTGTCGGGAGAGTATTTGAGGATGATGATGATGGTGATGATGAGTACTTCCCCGGCAACGGCGCCAGAAAAAAGGCTGCTTGTTGGCGTGAATCACACGTTCGTTGGGAGACCCCAAGAGGAAGGTATGATGCAGTTCAGCAGCAAGTTTTCCCTCAGAAAGAAACCAAGGTTATCGAACCAGTAGGAGCAGCAACTCTTCAGAAGGTTGTTGGTGGCTCGCACGGCGCAACACGATCACCAACGTGGAATCTGCACACAACACAATCAAACTACTTTGCCCCAACGAAACAGTGAGGTTGTCAATCTCACCGGCTTGCTGAAAACAAAGGATTAAACGTATGGTGTGGAAAATGAGTATTAAATTGCAGAGAATGAAAAAGGAAAGTTTGCAGTTTGTGGTGGTTTAATCAGTGTAAAAGAATGGACCGGGGTCCATAGTTCACTAGTGGTGTCTCTCCATAAAAATAACTAACATGTTGGGTGAACAAATTACAGCTGGGCAATTGACCAATAGTGAGCGCATGACAATGCATATATATGACATGATGATATTATGATATTTAATTGGGCATTACGACATAATACATAGACCGTCATCCAACAGCGTCTATGACTAATAATCCACCGCCGGGTTGTCATCCGAGTCCCCCGTTGGTATTAAGTTGCAAGTAATAGATAATTGCATTAAGTAAAGTGCGTAATGTAAACAAATACATATGACCGTGAACATAGCATTGTTAGGTTATCCCTAATGGCAACAGCACATCCGCAACCTTAGAAGTTGATGTCACTCTCCCAGATTACCGGAGGCATGAACCCACTATCTAGCATAAATACTCTCTCTTGGAGTTACAAGCATCTACTTGGCCAAAGCATCTACGAGTAACAGAAAGCATGCAAGATCTTAAATAACATAGGGCATAGATTGATAATCAACTTGACATAGTATTCAATATTCATCGGATCCCAGCAAACACAACATGTAGCATTACAATAATATGATCTTGATCATGTAGGGCAGCTCACAAGATCTAAACATGATGGCACAAATTGGAGAGACAACCATCTAGCTACTGCTATGGACCCGTAGTCCAAGGATGAACTACTCACGCATCACTACGGAGGCAGGCATGGCGATGTAGAAGCCTCCGGTGACGATTCCCCTCTCCGGCAGGGTGCCGGGAAGAGGTTCTGTACCCTCCCGAGCTAGGGTTGACGGCGGCGGCGTCTCTGGAACTTTTCGTGGATATTGGCTCAGGCACCTAGGGTTTTCGCGTCGGGGGGAATAAGTAGGCGAAAGGGCGGCGGCTGACGACCCCCGAGGGGCCCACACCACCCTAGGGCGCGCCAGGGGGGTGGCCCGCGCCCTAGTGGCGTGTGGGGCCCTCCTGGCTCTCCTCTGCTGCTCCTTTGGTCCGTCAGGTGTGTTCTGGTAAAATAGGGATCCCCGTGAAGTTTCGTCCAATTCCAAGAATATTTCCAGACTAGCTTTTCTGGAATACAAAAACAGCAGAAAACAGGAACTGGCACTTCGGCATCTTGTTAATAGGTTAGTCCCAAAAAATGTATAAAAGTGATATAAAGTAGATGCAAAACATGTAGCAATTGGTATAAAACAAGCATGGAACATCAAAAATTATTGATACGTTTGAGGCGTATCAGATCTCATTTTATTCATGGTGGTTTTAGGAAGACTCTTGCTAAATATGATGTGAATCATATAATTTCTTCACCCTATCACCCTCAAACTAGTGGCCAAGTAGAGTTATCAAATAGAGAAATTAAATTGATCTTGCAAAAGACTGTTGATAAATCTAGAAAAAATTGGCCTAAGAAACTCAATGATGCTTTGTGGGCTTATAGAACTGCTTATAAAAACCCCATGGGAATGTCTCCTTATAAAATGGTTTATGGAAAGCTTGTCATTTGCCTTTAGAATTATAACATAAAGCTTATTGGGCAGTCAAGGAATTTAATAGAGATTTTAAACTTGCTGGGAATAAAAGGTTACTTGATATGAGTTGTCTAGATGAGTGGAGAAGTGAAGCTTATGAAAATGCTAGATTTTTTTAAAGAAAAGTTAAGAGATGGCACGATAAAAGAATTTTAAGGAGAGAATTTAACATTGGTGACAAAGTGTTATTGTATAGGTCCCGTCTTAGATTTTTTGCAGGAAAATTACTGTCAAAATGGGAAGGACCTTATATTGTTGAAGAAGTTTATCGCTCGGGTGCTATAAAAATTAACTCCCTTGATGGTGACAAACCGCAAGTGGTTAACGGGCAAAGACTCAAGCATTACATTTCTGGAGATTCTTATGGGAAGGATGTTGATATTATTCAAGTGGTAACTCCGGAAGATTTTATTAAATTCAAATATCAGGGAACTGCAGAGTCTGATTTGGAGTAGGTATCCGTTTCGGTAAGAAAAAGTTCGCGTTTAATTCCGAAAATTTTATATTCTTTACTTTTATGAAAAATAGGAAATTTAGAGTCGAAAAAGAGTCGGAAACAGTGCCCGGAGGCACCACACACCACCTGGGCGCGGGCCCCACCTTGGCCGCGCCGAGGTAAGGTGTGGGCGCCTCGGAGCCCGTCTCCGACCCGTTTTGACCTGCGCTTTCCTTTCGTAACCAAACTTTTCGCTATATATTTACCCGGACACCCCGAGGTTCGTATCTCGTGTTTCCGTCGTGTTTTGTTTTCGAGCTGTTTCTGGCAGGACCATCGAGAATCTAGGGCAACATGGGTCCCTCCGATGACAACAAGAACAAGGAGGCTCTGAAAGATGATCTCCTGAACCCAAAGCATGAAGAGGAGGAGGTCGAGAGTGACACTGATGAAGAAGTAAAGGATGACCCGTGTTCTTACCCACGCGCGACTGTTGCAAGCATCAAGGTGGAAGCCAACCATTCAGCCTCAAGAGGACCGCGAGGATGAGTACAGGTGGTAAGATCCCCCGTCACAACCTAGCCCAAGGACACTTCCTTCAGACACCAAAATCCCTTTCCATACTCTAATCCATAAGTATCAGTTCGAAAGAATCCCAGAGGCAGAATTGCCAACTCCTTGGAATCTAGATCGTTCTAACAATGCAGGAAAAGGGAGTTGTGGGTCTGATGAGAAGTGGGGCAATAATTCCAAGAGCTAGGACTCGCCTTTTGGCAAATTTATGAACCGCATTGAACATAACACGGAGATGATTCGTACTCTCACTTACAAGATCGATGAATTGAAGGAGATTGTTGATAAGCTTATTGAAGGGTCTCGCGCACCACGAAGGAGTAATTCATCATGGGTAATGGCATCCCTTAGCTTGTTCCAAGCTTGGGGGAGTGCCCCAGTATCATCACCTTTATCTTTTACCTTTTTATATTTTTAGTAAAGAGTCATATCATGAGTAGAGAAGTTATCATATGAGATAGGTTGCAATGTGGAAGTATCGCTCTTTTGGTGGTTATCTATGTATCCGTTGGTGTGATTTTGTCATTATTGGAATATTAATGAGAAGTTTCATCTTTACTTTTCTGCATTTTTTATTTTGGCATTGCAATTCTTTTTTATATGTTGATCTTGTCATGAGTGTTGGCACTACATTGGGTACATAAAGTAAATCTATTTAGTTATGGCAAATTTAGTATTGGTCAGTAGAAACAATTCTTGGATTACTTAAGCAAAGAGAGGGAATTACATGCAAATATATTATCCTGGTTATCTTTCTTTCTTGTTAGCTCATAAGTTTAGTACTCTTGAATTAAAATATATGTGCTTACGAGGAGAATGCATCATTTTCTTCATTACATTTATATTTGACTATTTGTTTGTATCTCTCAACCCTTATGTTTGCTACCAAGCCTTGCTAGCCTAAAACCTTGTACTGAGAGGAAATACTTCTCATGCATCCAAAATCTTGAGCCATTACCCTCCAAAGTGTCCACATACCTACCTATGTGTGGTATTTTCTCGCCACTCCAACTAAATTTGTCATGTGCTACCTTTAAACTATTCAAAATTGTTACTACCTCTTATTTGTGTCTCTGTTTACCAGCTCATGAGGAAATAGTAGATCATCTTTATTACACTTGTCAATCAGACTTTACTCCAGACTAGCAGCTTACATCTGCTTATCTATAATTTTGCAAAAAGAGCTGGCAGCGGGGTGCCCAGCCCCCTTAATTTACAACTTTCATCATAAACTCGCCTCACATTGTGTTCCTGAGCACTCAGTCAAACATCTGCATGTGTAAACAAAGGAGAAAAGAGGGATGATCTGCTTGCTGCAGAAATAACGTTCCTCAATGGGAGCCGCTCTTAAAAAGTCTGGTTGGCGGGGGTAATACTGTACTGTCTTCTACCATTCGTTGACCATTAACATGCACCTCTCAAATATATTTTTACCCTCTCTATGATTTCAAAACTAAAAGCTCTAGCACATGACATAATCTCTGCTTCCCTCTACGAAGGGCTATCTTTTACTTTTTTGTTGAGTCAGTACACCTATTCTTTTTCCTCCTGAAGCAAGCATTTGTGTTGTTGAGATACAATCATCTATATGTTGTTAATGTTTTCAACCATGTCTATTATTTTCCTTCGTTCAAACACTAAAACTTTTAATTGCAAGAATATAACTTTGAAAGTTCTTCAATGAATGCAAAGAACTGTGATAGTTGAACATGTAAATTCGGCATTATAGCTCTATTATAAAGATTCTTCTTGAAAGATAAGTTTGAATTGCTAATTGTTCTCTGACCAAGAACGAACTTTGCCATCACTAGATTATGATTTTCCTTATGCACCTTTACTTGTAGTTGTTTCATTACTTGATTCAAGGTAAGCTCAATGAAGGGGGGTTGCTGTTTAAAATGAATGGGGCTGTTAAGTAAATACTGATGCTTCATGTTCGTATTCTTTATTATCGACACTTCACTCCATAAACCTGTGGTCATGTTTACTGAGCTCAGTATTCGCTTGGGGACAAGCGAGGTCTAAGCTTGGGGGAGTTGATACGTCCATTTTGCATCACTATTTTATATCATAATTTATTGTAATTCATTGATATATTTCATATTAAGATACATTACTTATGTTATTTCATCTTATTTTGCATGTTTGATGATTATTGGGATTTAACTGCCCGAGCCAGGAATCAGCTGGAAAAAGCATCGTCAAGATACTATAATTCTAGAACTCCAAAAATCACGAGAAAATACAGAAGCTCCTATTTTATCAGATGACGGAGGGAGCCAAAATGGGAGGACGAGATGGGCCACGAGGGGCCCACACACGACCTGGACACGACCAGCCTAGGAGTGGCGCCGAGGTGGTGTGTGGCTCCCTGGCCCACCTATGGCTCACCCCCTTCGCGTATATCTTCCCCGTAACCCTAAAATCGCAGGGGGAGCCACGAAGAAATATTCCGCCGCCTCCACGGGGAGGAGAACCACAGAGAGAGAAAAGCTCTCCGGCAGGGAGAAATCTGCGGGGAAATTCCCTCCGGAGGGGGGAAATCATCGCCATCGTCACCGCCATCGCCCTAGACTTCATCGGGATCATCATCATCATCTCCACTGCCAGCACCATCATCTCCACCGCTCCACTTCGTTCCGCTGTAACATCTAGGATTACTACTTGTTTAGTTCATAGGGGAAACTCTCCCGGTGTTAATTACTCCTTGTGGTTGATGCTTTTGAGTTTTATCGGTTAATTAAAGTTTATGTCCAGATTGTTATTCATCGTTATATCACCTCTGATCATGATCCATATGATGTCTTGTGAGTAGTTCACTTAGTTCTTGAGGACATGGGAGAAGTCTTGATGCTAGTAGTGGAATTATTTTGAGTAAAATTTAATGGTTTGATATTTAATTTGTGGTGTCATTCTTCTAGTGGTGTCTGATAACCCACAAGTATAGGGGATCGCGTGTAGCCTTTTCGATAAGTAAGAGTGTCGAACCCAACGAGGAGCTAAAGGTAGGATAAGTATTCTCTCAAGTTCTATCAACCACTGATACAACTCTACGCACACTAAACGTTTGCATTATCTAGGAAATAATACTAGTAAATACGGGTATGAGAGGTAGTTTTGCAAGATAATAAATACAAGAAAGTAAATGTTAGTGCTGCAGCAATAAAATACACTAAGTAACCATATACTAACAGTACCATGAGTGTGGAAAAGTGGTGGTAATTGTGGTGGCTTTGTCCAAGATTAATTAGTGAAGGTACTTGGTTCATTGTCTTCGATGCAGTTTTCTATGTGGGAGAGGCTAAATATACATGCACTCCACTACTTGGGATTACAAGTACTATATGATTGGATTGTTAGAAAGCATCCGCAAATACTAACAATGCATTAAGGTTTCCCCAACCATAGCCTTAAGTTCAAGGTCCTCTTACTCCCATACGTGCAACTAATCGGTTCGCGTTCTCAGGTTTCTGTCACTCCGGCAGAACTTCCCCCGCTTCGTTACAAATACTACCAACCCTAGGGTGTTTGATCCATGCGCGCACAAATATAATGGACACCAAAGGACAGCACCATATAGACATACAACTCTAATGAACCTCATGCATTCAATTAAGCAATCAAAAGACAAATAAACTACGGAAACATGATGTAAATCATAGGATAAATATTATAGCATCAAACACCATGTTTACATAGGACGGTACAGAGGTTTGTGGGAGGATGAACCACTGAATACAAGGAGGAGATGGTGATGGAGATGGCGGTGAAGACGGCGGAGAGGGGCAGCGCGGCGGCGCAGGGCGGCGGCGCCGGCGGTGCGGGGAACTCCTTTCCCCGCCGCCGGCAAGCTTGGGGAGCGCCGCCCCTTAGCCTCCCTCCTTCATGGCTTCTTGGGAGCCCTCCCCCATGGCAAAAACGTGGCTTTTGGTGGCTGAAATTCGTGGGTGGAGGAGTCCTCCACGAATTAGGTTTCCTCCCTTTATATATCTTCTCGGATTTCCGTCACCCCTTTTAGGGTTCCACCAAAACGGGCCTACAGGCCGCGTCCGAACTCCGATTGGGCTGATCTCGGGCTTAAAATCTTCGTATGGAAAATTGTGACAACTTTCGTAACAGCCAGGTCTCCATTGACGTCATCTTCGAGGGTCAAACTGGCAATCTTCGTAAAAAGTTCTCAGACAGATTTCAGGAAAGTCCCAATTCGACTCCAACAAGGTTTCCTCTTGTATTCTTGATAATTTCTACACATCAAAGAGTAAAACAAGAACATTGTGCACTTTTGCAACTATTAGTAGGTTAGTCCAAATAAATAATAAACTTAATATAAAACAAGTGCTAAAAGCATAAAAATGGCATGAAACAATCAAAAATTATAGATACGTTTTGGACGTATCAACATCCCCAAGCTTAATTCCTGCTCGTCCTCGAGTAGGTAAATGATAACAAAATAATTTTTGATTGTAAATGCTATGATCAGGTCTTTAACAATTGCATGATGTATGGATAATAAAACTTAGCAATCATGTTTCCTAATGAAAAGTATCAACGAACTAAGAGCTTATAACATGAAATTTATAAACATCAACAAGATTGTAATGACCATAATAAAGCATGATAGAGTGGTATCTCGCTTGCCCTTAATTGTGGAGCAAAACATAAATGCCAAGGCACCTCTGAAGTTCAAGTGAAGACTAGATATAGAGATATCAAAGATAAAAGCATCATGGTTATACCTCAATTAATCGTATTCTGGGACAAGCACATTACACTAAGAACGACAGCTATGCTCTCGAAGAAGTGCTCAAAGAAAGGATGGTGACTCAACATAAAAATAAAAGATTGGCCCTTCGCAGAGGGAAGCAGGGATTAACACGTGCTAGAGCTTTTTGTTTTAAAAACAGAGGTAAAAATGTTTTGAGAGGTGTTTGTTAATTGTCAACGAATGGTAGCGGGTGAGAACAGTATTCTACCTGTCAAACGGACTTTTAAGAGCGGCTCCCATGAAGGACGTTATTTCTACCAGCAAGGCAGATCATCCCTCTTTCTCTTTGGTTTACACACATTCAGGTATTTCACTGTTTGTCATTGCTTACTGATGAATCAGGGCAAAAGTGTGAAGAGAATTAATTGGTTAAAGTTGTAATTAATTGGGACTGGGCACCCCGTTGCCAGCTCTTTTTGCAAGTTATTGGATAAGCGGATGTATATGCCACTAGTCCAGGTGTAAAAGTCCATTTGACAAATAGAATAAAGAATAACCACACTAATTCCTCATGAGCTAGTAAACATTGACACAAAAAGAGAAATATTTTGAAGGTTTTAAAGGTAGCACATGCAAATTTACTTGGAATGGCTTGAAATACCATGCATAGGAATTTTTTGGTGGACTCTTTGGGATAACTTGGTTTTAAGGATTTGGATGCACGAGCAGCATTCCCGCTCAGTACAAGTGAAGGCTAGCAATAGACTGGGAAGCGACAACCACGAGAGCGATAACGGTCATAATCATGCTTGCGACAAAATAAAATTAACGGAGGCATAAAAACGATACTAAAACTCTGAGGCAAAATAGATCATCAAGGCTTAATTGACTTTTATTTTTCAGTCATAACATGTGTGAGCATGTGCCAAGTCGATTCAAGTGAATTATTCAGAGGAGGATACCACAATACCATACCATCTTATGAACAGGACAATGCATGTTGATATCAAAATAACATAATATGCACTATTAGCTAGTTGAGACTAACCATAAGAAAACATAAACTACTAAACAGTATTATTCACACATCATTTTTAAGTTTCAACAAGTAATCCATTAACCAAGTAAACATTGAAAACAGAGGATAAATAAAATATGTGACGATCCACTTATTAATGTAACTGGTGTTTGATGCTAAGATAAATAGATAATAAAATACAGCCGCTTCAAGTTTAGTTAAGTTCCTATGTTGCTCAAAAAACAAAGTTTAAAGGTTTGCAAACCGTGGGGTTATTGATGAAGAGGGATGCGGGGACATCCCCAAGCTTATGACTTTGGTAATTCTTCAATATTCCATAGTTTGGTGTTCCTTCATTCTCTGTGAAAAAACTTCAACACAAAAACTTTCCCATTCTTTTCTGCGGTTAGACATTAGTACAATAGATAATATTTCCCAAGTGCTACTATTAAACCAAATAAAATTTTGTTTTTAAGTTACAGAAAGGTTGCTTAAATGGCCAACTTATAAATGAAAGGTAAGAACCATTAAAAATCAAATGAAAACGAAAAGAGGCCACTCTTGCAACAAAAGTCAGAATCTGTCCAGAAAAACAGCAGCTGGAAAACGCAATTTTTAGGTGCACTTAAACATGCCCGAAATTTTAGCCAATTTTTGTACATGCAGAGGATTAGGTGCTACAACATCAGTAATTTTTCGTGATTTTTAGAGCTTCCAGTAAAATATGAAAAATCGCGCAATAAGCAGTAGATACCGAAAACAGAAAATCACTTTTTACATATGTATCAACTAAGCTAAATGGATAAAACTTGGTACTTTATTTTTGATAAACTAAGAAACCAGAGGCTAAGCAAGACCTAAACATGCTAGCTACAGCAAGGAAAACTCTAAATAAAAATCAAAAGTAAAACCCAAATAAAATTAAAATAAAGAACCAAACAAAGAAGCAAAACAAAAGAAAATATTTTTGTTATTTTGAATTTATAAGTGAAAGTAAAGAAGCAATCGAAACCAAATAAGGAGCCTAATAAAACTAAAGAAGGTAAAACCAAGACATATAAAAGCAATTATAATACAAGTTAAGACAATACATATCATGTGGACGGGTAATATAGAGTATGAACGAGACAACCTCATGTTAGTTGATGAATAGGGGGATGACTCGGGCATCCCCAAGCTTAGATGATTGTATCTTCTTGAATATGTTCTTGGGATGCACCTACACATCCCCAAGCTTGAGCTCTTGCGTCTTCTTATTCATCTCATATCACCATATTGATTAGATCTTATAAGCTACATCCACATAAAACTTCACAAAACTCATTAGTAGGGTTAGTACTCATTAAATAAAATCCACTCATGTTCAAGCATTGACAAGTTTTATAATTTTTACTCAACATTAGCCACTGTATATACTAAGGTGTTCATGATTTCCGTTGTCCGTCGAAAAACTAATGAAACTAACAACACCAAGTACAATATTGAATAAACAAAGAAATCTGTCAAAACTGAACAGTCCGTAAAGATGGCATTCAACGAGATAGTTAAGTAGCTCAAATCGAAAAACTTTAGTCTAATGAAAGAAAGATAATAATCTCAGGTTTATGCACAAAAATTTTCAAGTCAAAATACTATTCTGAGATTTATCACGATTTTATTTACAGAGAAGCACAAAATCTGTCTAAACAGAACAGTCAGTAAAGATCGAATTTTTCGACCTATCTACGTACCTTAAATCAGAAAAAGTTAGTCTAATGAAAGAAAGCTAATAAGCATCACTTTGCACTCAAGAAATTTCAGATCAAGATCACGTTCTGGTGATTTTAAACATTTAATACGGTGGAGCACAGAAAATCTGTTTCTGGACAGCAAAGTAAAACTATCAACTTTCAATTAACTAAAGACTATAATTAGCATTTTATTTTTATGTACAGAGGTATATACACAATATTTACAATATTTACATGTTTTTAATGAAAAGCTTCCATGGAAAGATTTGTTTTGGTTTCATAGGCATGAACACAAGTGTTCAAGGTCGACCCCCATTTAACCATTACTCATCTTTCCAATCACTTTTCTTTTTGAAAACGTTTTTAGATAACAACTACACCTAATTTTTTTTGTAATTCGCATTCCCTATCCATAGTAAGATAAAGAACAACTTAATACTGAAAATAAAAACTACTTAGAGATAAAGCAAACAAGTGCACACAAGAACATTAACCTACGCTATGGCTCCCCGGCAACGGCGCCAGAAAAGGTCTTGATAACCCACAAGTATAGGGGATCGCGTGTAGCCTTTTCGATAAGTAAGAGTGTCGAACCCAACGAGGAGCTAAAGGTAGGATAAGTATTCTCTCAAGTTCTATCAACCACTGATACAACTCTACGCACACTAAACGTTTGCATTATCTAGAAATAAAACTACTAGCAATACGGGTATGAGAGGTAGTTTTGCAAGATAATAAATACAAGAAAGTAAATGTTAGTGCTGCAGCAATAAAATACACTAAGTAACCATATACTAACAGTACCATGAGTGTGGAAAAGTGGTGGTAATTGTGGTGGCTTTGTCCAAGATTAATTAGTGAAGGTACTTGGTTCATTGTCTTCGATGCAGTTTTCTATGTGGGAGAGGCTAAATATACATGCACTCCACTACTTGGGATTACAAGTACTATATGATTGGATTGTTAGAAAGCATCCGCAAATACTAACAATGCATTAAGGTTTCCCCAACCATAGCCTTAAGTTCAAGGTCCTCTTACTCCCATACGTGCAACTAATCGGTTCGCGTTCTCAGGTTTCTGTCACTCCGGCAGAACTTCCCCCGCTTCGTTACAAATACTACCAACCCTAGGGTGTTTGATCCATGCGCGCACAAATATAATGGACACCAAAGGACAGCACCATATAGACATACAACTCTAATGAACCTCATGCATTCAATTAAGCAATCAAAAGACAAATAAACTACGGAAACATGATGTAAATCATAGGATAAATATTATAGCATCAAACACCATGTTTACATAGGACGGTACAGAGGTTTGTGGGAGGATGAACCACTGAATACAAGGAGGAGATGGTGATGGAGATGGCGGTGAAGACGGCGGAGAGGGGCAGCGCGGCGGCGCAGGGCGGCGGCGGCGCCGGCGGTGCGGGGAACTCCTTTCCCCGCCGCCGGCAAGCTTGGGGAGCGCCGCCCCTTAGCCTCCCTCCTTCATGGCTTCTTGGGAGCCCTCCCCCATGGAGATGGGATCCATGGGGGAGGCAAAAACGTGGCTTTTGGTGGCTGAAATTCGTGGGTGGAGGAGTCCTCCACGAATTAGGTTTCCTCCCTTTATATATCTTCTCGGATTTCCGTCACCCCTTTTAGGGTTCCACCAAAACGGGCCTACAGGCCGCGTCCGAACTCCGATTGGGCTGATCTCGGGCTTAAAATCTTCGTATGGAAAATTGTGACAACTTTCGTAACAGCCAGGTCTCCATTGACGTCATCTTCGAGGGTCAAACTGGCAACTTCGTAAAAAGTTCTCAGACAGATTTCAGGAAAGTCCCAATTCGACTCCAACAAGGTTTCCTCTTGTATTCTTGATAATTTCTACACATCAAAGAGTAAAACAAGAACATTGTGCACTTTTGCAACTATTAGTAGGTTAGTCCAAATAAATAATAAACTTAATATAAAACAAGTGCTAAAAGCATAAAAATGGCATGAAACAATCAAAAATTATAGATACGTTTTGGACGTATCAGTGTCATGTGAACGTCGACTACATCATACTTCACCTTTATGGGCCTAGTGGAATGCATTGTGTATTTAGTTTACTTATTGTGGGGTTGCCGGAGTGACAGAAACTTAAACCCCCGTTGGTAAATTAGTGCACGAGGGAGCGTAGGATCTCAGAGTTTAAGGCTGTGGTTAGATTTATCTTAATCACTCTCTTGTATTTGCGGTAAGCCTACAAGAGGTGTAATCACAAGTATGTATTAGTCCAAGTAAGGGCGGTGCATTAGCATAGGTTCACCCACACAACACTTATCAAAACAATGAAGATTAATCAACGGCATGAAGCGAAAGCACTTGACGAAATTCCCATGTGTCCTTAGGAACGTTTGGTCATCATAAGTAAAACAACCGGCTTGTCCTTTGTGCTAAAAAGGATTGGGCCACTCGCTGTAATTATTATTGCTCTCTTTTATTTACTCGCACTTTATTTATCTGTTATATCAAAAACTCCTAAAAACCTGTTTGCTAGTATTTACAGGGAAACCTTGCTCAAATCTGCTTGTCAACACCGTCTGCTCCTCGTTGGGTTCGACACTCTTATTTATCAAAAGTACTGCGATACACCCCCTATACTTGTGGGTCATCAAGACTATTTTCTGGCGCCGTTGCCGGGGAGTGAAGCGCTATTTGTAAGCGGAATTGGTAAGGAGAACTTTTACTGTAAATGCTGTTTTTATTTCTGTTTGTTATTTTATTTTATCATGGATTCATCTCCATTCGAATCACTGTTGGGAGTGATGTTATCGCTACTGCAATGGCGGATAACCCTCCACCTGTTAAAAGAATTCCGTTTAAAATACCTATGAAAATTGCTGAACGTGTTATGAATAAACGCTATTCAGGAGATGGAAATTGCCGATCTGGAGGAGGTCATTCGTTTGGAGGTGATGCAGCACCTCCGGCGGATCTGCCAGCAGCGCACCACCCTTCGTCGCCCTCCTCGTCGTCGTCCTGGTCGGATGACGAAATGAGGACACTTGCGATATGGAGGCTGCCGTCGACGGAGAAGAAAAGATGAGGTATAAATCGCTCAGCTCATGAACTTGTAGTTCCTCACATGTCCTTTCTTCATCAATTGTTCTCTGTTTTGATTTGTGATTTGTATTATCAACTCATGAAATGTTCTATTGGTTTTATATTAGATTGTGGATTATTTTGGTCAGTTGTGCTCTGTTTTGATTTGTGATTGGTATTAGCAACTCATGAAATGTTCTATTGGTTTTGTATTAGATTGTGAATTTATTTCGGTCAACTGTGCTCTGTTTGATTTGTGATTTGTATTACCAACTCATGAAATTTTCTATTGGTTTTGTGAATTATTTCGGTCAATTGTGCTCTATTTTGGTTTGTGAGTTGTATTACCAACTCATGAAATGTTCTATTGGTTTTATATTAGGTTGTGAATTATTTCGGTGACACTGTTGATGGCCCTTCACGTAGTTACCTGCGTGAAAAGTAAATGGGTTAGGTTGAGACTCCAAGTGCAGAGTGTGTAGTAAGTGGAAGACGTGTTTTCCCCACGAGGGGTGACTCGAGGGTTTAATATTGAACTCTCGGGGAATCAGTAGTGAAGATTTATCTTTCCTATCCTTTTTTTGGTTACCTACAAAACAAAGTAAATGTTTTGGTCCTCAACCTCACCTAGTGGTTGTCAAGCACAAGGTGTGAGAATGATATCAAGATAATATGCAATGCAAACAAGAAATAAATATGCAATGGTGGTAAATAAATATGCAAGGATGGTGGTAGCAAAGATAAATGATATTTTTGGGTTTTATATGATGAATGCAAGATGTAAAAGTGTTTTTGTATTTTCGGATTTTTAAATGGAAAAAATGGAAAAGTGGTAAAAGTGGTTGGAAAGGTGTTTCTTATGATTAAAAATGGACCGGGGTTCATGGTTTCACAAATGCACTCTCTCTTTAATAAAGTGGTAGACAATGGAACACTAGAATTGACATATGAGATTACAAAACAACAGTTTAATGACAAGTTATAATTATATGGGCATCACGTCCTAACATAGAGACCTTTTGGTTATTAGTCTCTCTTATACTCCACCAAGATGCGAACTAAATCATAACACCTCAGTAATTAAGATAACTCAGAGTATAGCAATAAGTATCATGACATGAAGTTAAAATAAGAACATGCTAGATCTAGTCATGGAGTAGTGGCAATGGTCACACCCACATCTCCGGTAGCATGGTATTTCTTTTTATCCCTAGTGAGGCAACAAAGTAAGGTAGAGATACCCAAGTGGATCGCAGAACTTTCTCTCACGTTCACTGCACTAGTCACCCCCGTTACTCCAACTAATGCACACGTTCCCCCTCACACGCTCTCATAAACATGCTTGATCATGACAAGTAAATAAGAACGGGGTACATAATATGCATCTACTTTCATAACTGAAACAAAACCATTGCAATCTCAAACATATATTAACTCATAAAAAGATCCACCACAAAGGTATTACATAGATGACCGTAATCATGTTCAGCAGCTCATACGGTACTAATTAGTGAAGCTCAAGAGAGAGGAGATACATAAGTTACTTCCACAAACCCATAGTCCAGAGGTGGACTACTCCCTCTTCATCATGGAGACGGTGGAGAAGTCGTTGGAGAAGATGGAGACCACGCCGGCAGCGCCCCGCCGGAGTTTTCCCCCTCCAATCTGCAACTCCAGGTCTCTGTTTCGGTGTTTCTGTGTTTCTGCGGCGCCCTTCCAGAGAACGTCGGGGGCTATTTTTATAGCGGTTTTAGGTCAAAACCGAGTCGGTGGAGGAAAGATCGACGGCAACGGAGCTCCGAGGCCCAAAAGGAGGGGTCCCACGCGGCCCATGTACCTGGCCGCGTGGGCCCACCTATCTTGGCCCTCGGGTCTCCGCTTGTTTGCTTCCTTCGCTCCCGAGTCTTCTTCCTTCCAAAAATTGACGCTCGTAAATTTGCAGGTCATTTGGACGTCGTTTGGGTCCCTGAAACATTAAAATATAGAAATAGGGTTTTCTGCCTGTGCAGGGTTAATTCCATAAAAATAGGAAACATATCAAATATTCCCAAAATCATTATAAAACAGTGATATAACCCTTATATGATGCAAATATGACTGGAATATAAGTAAAATAATGCAAAGTTCATGTATGCATTTTACATGCATCAACATCCCCAAGCTTAACCTATACTCGTCCTCGAGTATGAAGGTGATAAAACTAACATGGACTTTGCAATTTAATACTATCAATGGATATCAAAGATGATTACTATTGCTACATAGAGTCAAATGATTCATTCTTAAAAGGAGTAGCAATATGCAAGATAGTTTATGAAGTGATATCAAGTATTCAATGCAAGGATGTTCAATGATAATTCACAAAGTGTAACATAAAAGAAAGTACTATGGACCACATGTATGCATAATGAAAGAAAGAACATCCTATAATGGCCATAGAGTATTGATGAAAATCTGAATATAAAAGGTGGACACTTTGGAAAGATATATATGAGTAGAGGTAAAGCATGAATAAGTTTCATCTAACTTCTGAACTTCTCTACTTAAGTTAATGATTGTAATGTGGTAATCCTTGGTGTCAAGCTCTCATTCCCCTATCATAGCATCTTGAATGATTAAGTTTAAAGTGAAAGCAAATATGAGTAGTGTGCTTGACAAAGTACAGGTTGAAAGTCTCATGCCCCTTGAATACAAGTACCTACTCCATGTGTTACTCAACTTGGGAAACAAAGCAAGTTCAAGTTAAATATCATTGTAAGTAATAATAGTATCATTAAGAGCGTCAACTGGGGTACCTCTTGTCCCAGGATATGGAACAAGCCCATATCAAAATGACAAGACAAACAAACACAATGAACAATCTCAACACCCTTTTTATTTACCATTAGATAGCTTTTTATTGTAAGGTGTATCACAGAAGGTTCACCATAGCATGTAAGTAAATTTCCACCATGAATGATGCATGGCTTAGATTAGCGGCCCAGGCGTCTCTCTAACCATTTATACAAACTCATTTAAACCTACTTCATTTCCACATTTATTTCACCCATGGTAAGCATCCATAAACAAAAGTACATGATATCAACTAAATGAAATGAAGTGCATGTTGAAAGCTTGCCATGTGACAGCACATATGAGCTAACTCTCAACCAAAGACATTTGTCAAGCCCACAACATCATAATTTTAATCACAATGGGTCATGTTTTATCTATGCAATGAAAGTAAAGTGTGCATCAAGTTCGAGAGAGCTCTATAACCAACTTTTCCCATAACAATCAACAACATAAGCATTTTCATTCAGAGGTATAGATAACACAAATATCATGATAAACATACTCGGAATAGCATAAAGCTAATAGGTAGATATGGTGGACTCACTGGAAAAACTTTGGTTGAAGGTGTTGGAAACAAGTTTTTACTTGTTGGAATTTTTGGGCTAGCAAGAGGGAGAAAGTTGACCATCTAAATGCATGCATGAGTGTCCATAGAACTAACTAATCCATGTTAAACAAGTAAAATAACATTCAGCATCAAAACATGAATAAAAGATAGCTCTTGATAAAATACTTGCAAATTATTACTCATTAACAAGCTCATGAATCATGCAACTATATGTATCTTTTAAAATCAACTCCAACATCCCTTTTCCCAATCTAATAATAGCATCCAACATAAATCAACCCAAATTTCCAGTAGCTCTCTCATATATAAATGATAGTGTGGTGGTCTCACAAAATAAAATCAAACCAAAACAAACAAAAAGACGCTCCAAGTTTATGCGATAAAGTGTTTCGATCGAAAAACAGAAGTTAGACGTGTGCAAACCGAGAGTGTGTAGGTCCAGTGGGGTTGTCTTCACATCCCCAAGCTTATGGTCTTCACCATCCTTGGATAGCTCTTGGTGCATCTCCTCTAATCCCTGTGAAAAAACTTCAAAACACCGTTTCTCCCATTTCTTTTCTGTGGGGTGCATTAGTAGTGATAAACAAATAGATTTCTTGCTGCATATAATCCTTGAACAAAAATTCATATGATGTCCAGAAAGTGTATAATGTTGTATGCCTACTCATAAACTCAATTGGATCAAAAAGATTCAAGTTAAAAGTTCAAAGCATGCATCAAACAAAATGGGACAGAATCTGTCCAGAAAAACAGCAGCAGCAAAACGTATTTTTCTACCCTACTTAACTTTGTCTAAAAATTCCGAAAAATTCATGCATATAGAATGAAAGTTGCAACTACAGTTCAAATATGAGCTCATTCGGAGTTACAGAATAAGAATTAAAAATCATACCGTGCACAGATTCGTGCAGGAATAAAATCTCCGAACGCTATAAGCAACTTCTTCAAACCAAAATGAGTAAAACTTGGCACTTTATTAAAAATTCCAGAAACTAAACTAAACACAAAGTCTCTTGTTACAGCAAGAGGACACAAAGAAAATCACAAATAAAAACAACCGGGTTGCCTCCCGTAAAGCGCTTTCTTTATAGCCATATAGCTAGGCTTCTTACTTGATATTTATTGTGGACGAAGCTCATGAGGGAGCTTGAACTTTGATGTGTCCCTCTTCCTTGGAAAGTTTCATGCATAATACCAGGATCCCATGGTGTTCTCAATCAATCAAAATAATACAAGTTGAACCCTAGTTGAGAGAAAAACAAAACACAAAAGTAATAACAACGAAGTCTAACTTTCTTTCTATGCATTGGCATTTTGTATATGAATGAATCACATAAATAGAAGTTTCCAATGCATATTAACATATTACTTGCAGCATATATTATTAGTACATAAAGAGGGTTCTTATCACCTCCTCTTTCATAATAGTTGCAAGTAGTAGAAATAAATTCAACCATATAACCACAAGAATCATTCAACTTAGATAATATAGGCACATAAAGAGGATCATTAAATTTATTTTGGAATTCATTAGCATGCTTCCCTCTTTCAAAATAATTATTAAGATCAATATCAAGTTTAATATCATGGTTGCAACAAATATTTGGAACTAAAGATAATTGCAAACACATAAGTATTTCTCAACATAAGCAAATTTCTCCTCATGGTGTAAGTAGGAGAGTTCAAGAACAAAGTAGGACTCTCATGAGTAAGAGTACCATCACAAACAGCAAGTATATCATTTTTATCCTCACATAAATTGTAACAACTTCTAAACATGGAGGATTATCAATAAGCATAGGACCATCATCTAAAGCATTATCATATAGCATATTTAAGCAACACTCCTCATTATCATCATAACTTCACTAGGAGCATTATTAGTTTCATCATAATAGCATGGGTTATCATATAGGACCATAGCATTTTCAGTTTCACACTCATCATAACATGGATTCTCATAAATAACAAAAGATTTTTGAGTTTGAGTGTTACTATCATTTGTTGATGGTGAAGTTGGGAGATCCAACTCTTCCCCAAGCTTAGGTTGGAACATCCATTTCAATCTCCTCTTCACATACTTCCTCTTCCAAGCTTATGTTTTCATCATCCTGCAAAATATTAGTACTTTCCATGGAAGCAAGAATTCTTTCTTTAACATAAACATTATCACTAAATTCCTTTTTGCAAAGTTGGAGAAGAATAGAAATGTGTCCTTTCATTACACGAGCTTCATGACTAGTTGCAAAAAAATTATCAATAAGAAAGTCTATCTCATGGGCTGCAACATAAGCAATATATTTCTCAACTTGTTCTATATCATGGCATGCAAATTTACACTCTTGAAAGAGCAATAATAGGATCACTATTATACTTACATTGATAGAGAGAGTGTTTATAGTCTTTTCTAAAGCAGCAAGTTATATTATGTAATTCACAAAACTCAGTGGCCATATCATTGAGATGTTCAAGCAATTCAAGCATTCTATTTCCTTCTTTGGTTGATCGTATTCATAGTAAGCTCCCATAGTTTTGACATAACCTTTCTCCATAGCTTAGCATACATATTAAAAACAACACTAGTTTTTATGGGTTTTATGTTTTTAGATGAAAACTGAAAATAAAATGATACTAAACAATGCAAACCGAAATAACAAATGCAACACAAAATGCAAAACTGAAAATAAAAATGCAAACCGAAATATAAATATGATATGCAAGACAATAACAAAACAAGATAAATTGCTTTGAAGGTAAAGATGGATAAGATGATGCTCACGTAGGTGCAACCTCCCCAAGCTTAGGTGTTAGCACAAGTTGGTGATGAAGTTGACTTGGTGAGATATCCTTGGATAAACCCGGCGCCAGAAAACAGAGCTAGTGCAGGGGACCCTTGGATAAACCTTTCAGCAATGATTCCCCGGCAACGGCGCCAGAAAACAGTCTTGATACCCTTCACGTAGTTACCTGCGTGAAAAGTAAATGGGTTAGGTTGAGACTCCAAGTGCAGAGTGTGTAGTAAGTGGAAGACGTGTTTTCCCCACGAGGGGTGACTCGAGGGTTTAATATCGAACTCTCGGGGAATCAGTAGTGAAGATTTATCTTTCCTATCCTTCTTTTGGTTACCTACAAAACAAAGTAAATGTTTTGGTCTCAACCTCACCTAGTGGTTGTCAAGCACAAGGTGTGAGAATGATATCAAGATAATATGCAATGCAAACAAGAAATAAATATGCAATGGTGGTAAATAAATATGCAAGGATGGTGGTAGCAATGATAAATGATATTTTTGGGTTTTATATGATGAATGCAAGATGTAAAAGTGTTTTTGTATTTTCGGATTTTTAAATGGCAAAAATGGAAAAGTGGTAAAAGTGGTTGGAAAGGTGTTTCTTATGATTAAAAATGGACCGGGGTTCATGGTTTCACAAATGCACTCTCTCTTTAATAAAGTGGTAGAAATGGAACACTAGATTGACATATGAGATTGCAACACAACAGTTTAATGACAAGTTATAATTATATGGGCATCACGTCCTAACATAGAGACCTTTTGGTTATTAGTCTCTCTTATACTCCACCAAGATGCGAACTAAATCATAACACCTCAGTAATTAAGATAACTCAGAGTATAGCAATAAGTATCATGACATGAAGTTAAAATAAGAACATGCTAGATCTAGTCATGGAGTAGTGGCAATGGTCACACCCACATCTCCGGTAGCATGGTATTTCTTTTTATCCCTAGTGAGGCAACAAAGTAAGGTAGAGATACCCAAGTGGATCGCAGAACTTTCTCTCACGTTCACTGCACTAGCCACCCCCCGTTACTCCAACTAATGCACACGTTCCCCCTCACACGCTCTCATAAACATGCTTGATCATGACAAGTAAATAAGAACGGGGTACATAATATGCATCTACTTTCATAACTGAAACAAAACCATTGCAATCTCAAACATATATTAACTCATAAAAAGATCCACCACAAAGGTATTACATAGATGACCGTAATCATGTTCAGCAGCTCATACGGTACTAATTAGTGAAGCTCAAGAGAGAGGAGAGATACATAAGTTACTTCCACAAACCCATAGTCCAGAGGTGGACTACTCCCTCTTCATCATGGAGACGGTGGAGAAGTCGTTGGAGAAGATGGAGACCACGCCGGCAGCGCCCCGCCGGAGTTTTCCCCCTCCAATCTGCAACTCCAGGTCTCTGTTTCGGTGTTTCTGTGTTTCTGCGGCGCCCTTCCAGAGAACGTCGGGGGGCTATTTTTATAGGCGGTTTTAGTCAAAACGAGTCGGTGGAGGAAAGATCGACGGCAACGGAGCTCCGAGGCCAAAGGAGGGGTCCCACGCGGCCCATGTACCTGGCCGCGTGGGCCCACCTATCTTGGCCCTCGGGTCTCCGCTTGTTTGCTTCCTTCGATCCCAAATCTTCTTCCTTCCAAAAATTGACGCTCGTAAATTTGCAGGTCATTTGGACGTCGTTTGGGTCCCTGAAACATTAAAATATAGAAATAGGGTTTTCTGCCTGTAGAGGGTTAATTCCATAAAAATAGGAAACATATCAAATATTCCCAAAATCATTATAAAACAGTGATATAACCCTTATATGATGCAAATACGACTGGAATATAAGTAAAATAATGCAAAGTTCATGTATGCATTTTACATGCATCAACTGTCCAAGATGGAGCAAGACTCAATACGAAGAATTTGGCAAAATTAATTTGCTACGGAGGCTTGTGAGCTCGGTGTGGTTTCTTGTTTTTAGTTTCTCCATCTATTTTTGGGATGTGTGTTGCAATTTGGCTGCAGATGTGATTTGGAGAAGCATGAAACCGCTACTCGAGTCTTTTGCTAGCTCGAATACCGTTTTCGGGGTTTCGGAACGGACAACTAGCTGAGGAAGAAGGTGGAGCTGGAGAAGAGTGTAGTACCATAAAAGTTAAGTTTAGGGAGGCATGCGAATGATAGGATTAGCGAGGCATGTGTAACTCATCTTTTGATGCTATGTAATGGTGACAATTGTTATATACGTTATGAATTAATTTGCTAGCATTTTTGTGCTTCTGCTGTGGGATTTTGAATGTCAAGTGGCAACTTTATTGCTGCTGTAGGCTTATGAAGAAACCTCAATGCAAACGAGTAAAAACAGAATCTCGTTACTGATGTTCCTACATCGGCAACGGAGATACGAGAGAGAGAGAGCTCCTCACCCCGATCCACTCCACCAATGTCGTCGCCCATAATCATGGTCCTTCCTATGATCTCGTCGAAGTCGGGCTGACGTGGTGGCCATGGCACCAGAGGCGACGATGTGGCTGGCCCTGACGAGGGCGACAAGTAAATTTAAAATTTGTGGGTGCAGGTCACCGGTGCCAAAGAAAGAGAAGGGTGCGCGCGGCGGGCTTAGAGGCATGGCTGAGGGCCGGAGGCAGACCAGCGAAGGTGGGACTATGGAAGGACAAGGTGTCGCGGCAGAACTCGAGTCACAATAATAATAATAATATAATAGTAATAATAATAATTATTATTGTTATAAGCTGGCAGTGCATGTTCTAGAGAAGAAGGGGACAAGGTGCGACGATGGTGCATATGTTTTTCCTTCCTCTCTGGAGAAAATAAGCGAGTGCTCTCCCCATACCTGACCTTTCGAACATGTTGTCATTTTGCTGTAAGAAAACTGACCGCACTGCTATGTTCGGCGGGTGACCGCCTAATTTTTTTTTTAGATAAAGAGTGTTTATTAATATCAAGAAGATACAACATGCACCCAGCCTCTGCAACAACGCAATAACCAAAGCTATTACGGATGCACACAGCCAAAAGACAATAAGAAGAAGAATAAAAAGAAAAGTCCCGCTACAGAGTTACAGTCCTTGCAGCAGCCGCACAACCACCACCAAAACAACACCTGATGTCAATTCTTCAAAAGCAACGTCTTCAAGAAGAACCGTGCCAGGCACAACCAATTAAGGCCAGACCTTGGGTTTTCACCCTGAAGATAATCCTCGCTCTCAAAACAATGCCTCCAAAAGACCACTGTCAGGCACAACCAATTAAGGCCAGACCTTGGATTTTCACCCTGAAAGGTAGGACTTTGGACTTCACGTATGTTGTCGCCACCACTTACATGCCGCTGCTCCAAGTCATGAAACACCAAGCCAATTCCTCATCGTCAGAAAGATTCGAACCACCATTGCCAGTCCTCAGATCTCGCCTTCCATGTCATTCTCCGCCAGCACCATGGAACGAGAAAGCGTGCTCCATGATATTAACAGCCAGCAGAGCTTCGAAGCGCTCCCTCTGAAACCAAACGGTCAGAGAAAAAACACGGGTGCGCACGATCGAATACCATCGATCCATCAATCTCCAGGCATGAGTCGCCAATAGAGTTCGCCGACGGAGCCTTCCGAAACACGACCGTCCAGCCAGATCGATGGGGACCAACATTTGGTAGATCTTCATCTCACCGCGAATAAGAACCAAGGACCACCGCCATTATTCTTCAGCCTCGCAAGCCCCGACGCCGCAAGGCCACTCCCAGCAGAAACGGCAGCAACGGAGGGGTAGACCATTGCCCACTAGGTTGTCGGCGTGACCAGAGGCCACAGCCACCACCACAGCCGGCCCCGACCGGATCCAGACAACCTCAGATCGAGATCGAGGCATCTGAATCCCAGCGCCCCGAGCAGGCCAGATCCTGGATGCGTAGCGCCAGATCGGCGACCTCCGGCGGCGCCCCACCATCTCCATGCCCCCAATCCGCTGGGGAACTCAGGCGCCGGCTCGAGGCCACGCCGCCCTATGCCCGCCGGCCTCCCACCGCTCCATGAGACGCCACCACGTAGCACCTCCTCTGCCCACCGTTGAAGGGATGGGCGCCGCCACCACCGCCAGCAACGGCGGCAGCGGCGGCAGGTTGGAGACAGGAGGGAGGTTCTTTTTCGAGGGTGGCGGCGCCTCCGGAGCCGCCCGGGAGGGAGCAGCTCGGGAGGGAGGAAGAGGGGAGGGGTGGGGGTGGGGAGAGGAGTCGGGGACGAGTGCCGGCGGCGGGACTCGGGTGGCGGCGGCTGACCGCCTAATAGGCACTCTCTTATCTGTGAGTGGAAACCTGTATGTCTATGAAAACATGTGTCCACAATTCAACGAAAAGTGTGTTCAGTTAAGTAGAAGATAACAATATTTCTTAAATACACATCACAAAATTGGCCAAATCATATTCACGAGGAAATGTCTGTTTAAGCACGGACATAAAAAAAATCTTGCCTATCAACTACCTTGGCCAAAAAAGTATTTAAGATTAGAATTGAAATTTAGGGTACTGTGTAATAGCACATTTTTGTATTTTCGTGTCACGGAACCACAACTCTTTTTTTTTTCCAATGAACATCAGTAGATCAAAATCGGCCCTTTATGTCAAAACAAACAAGCCAAGGCCACTTTATCAAGCCTAACTTGTCATGAAAGCATCAACGGAGTCGAACTTTTACAAAAAATAGAAAAACAAGGGCACAGTCCACCTTGGTGAAACCTGTCAAGGATACTAGACACCATACAAATATTCGGGTTCCCCACACCGCCAAAGATAGAGGGAGTCGGAGATGAGAGGAACACGCATGTCGACAGAGGTGGAGGACGCGGTGTCTATGTTCTTCTCATATTTTGTTTGATGGTTTTTCTTGGTGAAATGTATACAAATAAAATGCACATGCATTATTCGATGTGTGTTGAACCAACTACAGTCCATATGACATATTTGATTACGAGGTAAAAACATTCAAGAAAATGATGCGATGACAGATCATCGAGACATTTCATGTAATCAAGATTTTTCTATCGAGATATTTTCTAGAACACTCACTTTAAACTTTTGCCAAGATACCTGTGTTACTAAAATAGATGCGGACACACTAACTATATCTCACATACAAATTAGTTCACGACAGCATGCAATGATTTGATAAATAATATGATTTAAATCCAACATAATACATTATGAAGCGGTGTTATTTTTATGGGAAATCCATGTTGCTGCAACTTTAATGCATGAATATTGCCGGATAGAGTGCATGCGTATTTTCCAATCCGTCCCAGACTAATGCTTGCACATATTTTGAGTTTCAAATTTGAGAAACCATCAGACCAAAAATACTTGCAATATATGACAAAGAAGTGGTGTACTGATAGACACTTTTCCATGGTGTAATTTCTGCATAACATAGCCTAACGTATTATCGTATTCCCAATATGGCCAAATCTAAACCTCCATTTGCATGCACATCCTACATCTTGGGCAAAGAAATTATAATATTTGGTGGTACAGTTAGGTTGTTTGTTTTGGTAAATGTGATAGAGCAATATAAAAATGGTATGTTGATAAGTGAGTTGTAAAAAAGTAAAAAAGTTCAATATAAATATCTGACATGTGTTATTTTAAAACAAATGTGCCCGCAACCTTTTTAAATATAAAAATTTAGATTGCTTGCTGTTCTCGCCTGCCTTCCGCCTGGGGAGAAGATCAGATCGCCCAGGCAGCCAGGCCACCAAGCGCCCTGCCCGGCTACAGCTCCTCCCTAATCAGCGTTGGCGATCGTTATCCCCTGCTCACATGTAGGCACGTGCAATCGTCCTCCTCTGCTCCCACTGACGTGCATATTGCCCTGGTCTACTTGAGGTCAACTATGTTACAAGACAGATTGAATGGCTTGACTACGTGTTGTATTGAGAAAGATATTTCGAACAACATAGATCTTGATATTGTGATTTTGCATCCATAAATGCCCGAATAAGTTTCTTTGTGAAGCACTGAAGCATTATTGATACCGAATTCATTGGAATTTGGTTCTTATTTGAGGTAATCAAATTAGAAGGAATATTATTTGTTATATTTTGCGACTCTATTTGACTTTCGGTCGTAATATGACATTACTTAATCACTTATATCAATTATTTATAGAGTGTCGGAATAACAATGTGTGGTTGGACGTAAACTTTTAAAATTTTATGATCATATGCGTTATAGTGCCCATAGGGGTAAATTTTTCAACCTTGCACTAGGGCCCGCAAAATATAGAGCCGGCCTGCTCTTGCTTTAGAGAAGTAACAAATTCCTCCGTGAGATCCCCGGCAATAAATTTGTCCAACAACACACATGTAAATTTCTAAAGTTTCTTATCAATTGACTCTATCTCATGAGCCTGCTCAACAACTGAGCGCTCATCTGTCATGTTATAGTCACAAAATTCTCTGATTTTTTAGTTCTTGACATCGCCGGTTATATTTGCCACATGGGTACTTACAAACAGGACCAACTTGTCAGCAATCATGTTTTTTTTTTCTGAAACAGTTGTCAGCAATCATGTTAACAAAGACAAACACTAGATTAAACCTGTGTGCAACTGATTACCCAATGGTACATTGTTTGCGCAACAAACCCCCAAAAGTTAGTGTTTTGGGCAAAAATAGTACAAATAGGTGGTGGCTTGTGCAATTCCCTCGTTGCATGTCACATATCCTCGAAAAAAGCTAGTTGCTACCCGATCTTCCCGTTAACAACGCAGGATGAGCTCCTTTTCAAAAAAAAAAAAAAAAAAACTACTGTTGAATTGGGACCAACGAACCACGAGTCCACGACAAATTAAATGGCTAAGGCTTCCGACTGGACCGACCGATAATTCTGTCTTGCCGCCTCACTACTACTACTTGATCTTCATGAATTTCCTGTGCTCCAGCTGCACCATGTCGCCCGCCTCCAAGGGGTCGAAGAGGCACCGGTAGAAGCTGCACGAACAAATTACAAAACCATTCCAAGTGACAAGAGGTCAGAGAGTGCCTTGTCAACATTTCATCTGTTCTGAAAAAACAAGGGACACGCGTGGTCTGAAATCGATTCGATCTACGCACCTTCCGTCCGTGCGATGATGAGAATGGTGTTGGGTTTCTGCCGCCCGAACGCCACGAGTACTTGACGCCTTCGGGGAGCCGGAACTGACCCAGCGACCACTCTGAACTGAAGTAGCCCGGCAAGTACCCTGCACAACAAACGACGCAATGTAGAGAACATCTTTGATTAGTTTTCGAGACAATAAGAAACGACATTGACAGCGGTTCTTGTAGGAGAACCATTCAAGCACCTTTCAAGAATGACAGCTTTGTGGCTTTTGCCGGCGCAGCAGGAGACGTTGCCGGCGCAGCAGGAGACGTTGCCGGCGGTGGCGGTGCCGCTGCGGGAGGACATCGACGCCACCTTCCGGCGTCGACCTTGGAGCGACCCTGAAGACGTGCACCGTTGCCTTGTCACTGGAGACGGCCAGCCATTTGGAGTCTGGGGAGAAGACGATGCAGTGGATGTCTGCTCTGTCGGTGCCTCACTGCCTCTCCTTAGCTGCAACAAGTCAGGAATCTCTATTATATAATATCGTTAAAGGTGTTGGCGGCGGTACGTCATAATAGAACTGCCCTTGAAGTTGGAAATAATTACCCACCATGCCACCGGTAAGTTAAAAAACGGTTTCAAAATTAGTTGTATGTGCGTTTCCGTCGTAGGCGATGGTTTATTTTTTTATTATACCTGCTTTCAATCAAATTTACGGCCCCTGACACTTCGTACGGAAGTCCAAAGGAAACCGGTCTCCGTCGCCACGAAAAAAAAGGATTCGTCCCACGCTGCCCGTTCCCCTCGAGCCCTGATTCTCCGCCACCCCCTGCGCGACCAGGTTCCTCGCCGCTGGCTGGGCTGCTGCCTCAACGTCCTGTACTAGACTACAAGGGCGCGCGTACTCCCTCTGCTGGCCTTCTTCTACGCCTCTCCTGGAGATCCTTGGCGCCGTCACACAGACCTATACTTCGTCAAACTCAGCGCGCGCAGCGAGATCCTCCGAGGCGGCGTGGTCGTCGGCAAGGACATCGTCAGGTGGAAGTCGACGGTGGACGGGTATGTGTCCAGCTAGCCCCGTACTACTTCAGGGAGATGTAAGAGGTACGGCATGATGGAGTTGGGACCATCGCCGCACTCGCTTGCTTACTGGGATCGGAGTTCATTCACTGAAGCAAGACGTCAAGTAGTGTGGTGCCATTGCTTCTGGCAAAGGCAGTGACATGATCGGTGGGTATGAACAGCCCAAGCAGGGATCTGATTGCTTCGTGCTAATGAAGGCAGAAGGACACGAGGTGGAAGTGGTCAACAATTTGCGCCGACTGGGTACGCGTATGTGTTGGCGAGCAACGCCGCGGGCGGCGTGCCCCGGGCAGTGTGTGTGGCCGCCATACAGGCTGCAGGGCAACGTCGACGTTGGTACGGACGGCATGGTTGCAACGCTCCCTGGCGTGCTGGCCGACGTGGGTAGCGACCTGTTCTACAACGGAAAAGGATGTCGCGCTTGAGGCATGCACATCCTACTGTATATGGGAGCGGCGTCCTCGCCTCCTCGGCTATCCTGGGAATGTTCTCTGGTCGATAAGACGACTGGAGGCAGCTACAACGCCTTCAATCTCTGGTTAATTTGCTGCTGCCTCATAATTTTCTTATATATGCTCACTAATTGGCTGAGCTAAACAAATCCCGAGTGTTCTGCTAAACAACCATCTCTATTCAGTCCGTTCTTATACGTTTTACTATATCAGATACACTCACTTTAAGGTCTCATTCGGATGGACCATTTTATTAATATGCATATACCGGATCTTGGATCCACCCAGTACATGATTTCATGAATTTGGTACACCACTTAAATTTCCATACCATGATACCAGGTCATACTTGTATTGCTGATTTCCCTTAATGATCTGTATAACTGCTTTGTTATCTTACACTTCCATGAGATGCATGCATTTGCAGATACACCTACGGAAAAGATGGTGACCTCAATCTTGCCATATTTGGATGAACCTAGATAGTTATTTAGTGTGAAAAAATAAATCATTAAATTGTTTAGTAAGCCCGTAGCAACGCACGGGCATTTTGCTAGTCTATCTATATATAAAAGCTCTCCCTCTCAGCCTCCCCTCGCGCTGGCCACGTTACGCGGCACTGTTCACCTACAGTACTACAGTGCCCGCACGAATCCGCGCCGTCAATCGTCGATCGTACGGTCCATCTAGCTGCTGTCCGCGTGAGGGACCTATCCGTAATTTTGCGAAAACCTAGGGACTTTATCGCAAAAATCCTGCACATCTCGACCTTCTCTGCTCTCTCCTTCCCCACGCACGGCCGGAGCTGCCACCGCCGCCGCCGCGTCGTGCCGCCGCTGCACGCCTTTCCGTTCAGATCGAAGACCACCCGTGAGACAGCCTCGCGTCCCTATCCATCCTCGCCAAAAATCGCAGGCCGGGAAGCTTGGAGACGCCCGCGCCGTCGTCGTCTTCCCCGTGACCGTCCGCCGCCGCTGTGCCCCCATTCGCCGCCTCTCGACCTCGCCTTGCCCAGCGCCGCCACACATCAGTTGCTCGCGACGCGCCGCATCAAAATGCAAATAACATATCAATTTTTTCTCAAATTTCACCAATTCTCAAACTTTCCACACAAAAGTTGCAACAAAAAACATTGTGCACATTTTATAATTCAAAATAATATATCAAAAAATCTCCAAATTTACCAATTTTCAAACTTTTCACACAAAAATTGAACCAAAAAATAAATTGTGCACAACATAATGCAAATAACATATCAATTTTTTCTCAAATTTCACCAAATTCTCAAACTTTCCACAGAAAGTTGCAACAAAAAACATTGTGCACATTTTACATTTCAAGAAATTTTAAAATTTCAGAAAATTTCGAACTTTCCACATAACCTAATAAATTTGTAATCTACAATTCAAAATAATACAAATAATATATAAAAAATCACCAAATTTCCAAACTTTTCACACAAAAGTTGAACCAAAAAATAAATTGTGCACACATATTGCAAATAACATATCAATTTTTTCTCAAATTTCACCAAATTCTCAAACTTTCCACACAAAAGTGCAACAAAAAACATTGTGCACATTTTACATTCCAAGAAATTTTAAAATTTCAGAAAATTTCAAACTTTCCACATAACCTTATAAATGTCCATTTTGTTTAAAATTTGTTGGAATAGTTTCCCATATAATTTTCCCATCTTCCCGCTGAAATAAAATTCCAAACGGATTTCAAAAATTTCGATCACAACGGGCACGTTGTGTCACCACACTAAATTTTCCAATAGTATTATCCATTGTAAGTTTAAAAAAAATCCCGATCTCCCCCGCAATAATTTCCAGATGATAATATTTAACCGTATCAGACAAATAAACATGAAGGTTATTCTTTTTTAAAACATTTTTTAGAAAATGTTAGATTTCTGACAGGTGGGACCAGTTCACTTAAACAATTTCCAAAAAATGAAAAACGTTCAAAAATCAATAGCTTCGAATCTATCCACCGAATAATGAATAATACGTCCAAACGATCAGACAAATAAATACTAACTATTTATGACACAAAACAAGCATGATTGAATATTCCAATTTAGCAAATATTTCGAGAAAAATCCAAATGCACTTCCTCTAATTATATGAAGTTAAATTTATTAAATGCTCATATAATGCATTTTCTCCAATTACGGACTTAAATCAAACACTTCAATTTGGTAATTATTTGGATGAAATCTAATGAATTTACTCTAATTATGAAATTCAATTCAATAAATGTGCATTTCCACTTATTATATACTTAAATTAATTATTAATGCAAAAATAAAATTTTAACATTTCAATTCGCTATGTATTTGGGGATACTCCACACAACAAATTCCGACGAATTTTAACATTTCGAATCCCGACGGGTCTATTTCAAACTCGCTTATATTTTTCCCGATGACAACCTTCTAAATTAAGCTTACATTTCCTTCTGCGAACATCGTCTCCCAATTTTTTTACTATTCCCCAAAAAAAACGTACATATATCCAATCCTCTAAAACTAACTAAACGAAATATTACTATTGCTTCTAATAAATATAAACATTGATCAGCAAACCAAAATGATGGCAAAATTTCTCACCAAGGGCGCGGCGTGCCGCGCCTAATTCCACTAGTATTTTTAAAGTTGGTACTAGAACCGTAAAATAGGCTAAATTAGGTTTCACCGTGTGCAAAACAAAACAAACTAACCGCAAAAACAGTAACTAGAAATACGTTTTACAAGAATAAAAAGCGTAACAAACTAGAAGCCGTGCTACCTCTTGCAGCTTGGTGCCATCGTCGGTGCTGAAGATGCGCACGAGCGTGCCCTTGCTGCCGGCGGTGGCGAGCAGCCGCCGGCGCGGGACAGCGCGATGCACGCCACGCTCGACGTGTGCGCGCGCAGGTCTACGCTGCCGGGGATGCCGCTCCGGCACACCTGCACAGCGCCCTTCTCCTCCCGCGGCAGCGCGTACACGAGGGTCGCCTGGTCGACCGCCCGGTACACGTCCGGCCACGCCCCGCGCACAGCCCCAGCGGGTTCGGCCCCGTCGTCTTCTCCTCGTTATTCTGTGGGTCTCCGTTTACGACCAGCATCGCCGTCTTCTCGCCGGCGACGAGCATGTGGTCCCCGAGAAGGCGGACCCCGCCCACGGCGCCGAGGTCGTCGGGCGTCCTGAGCGACTTCACGGACACCGTCTCTCCGCGCCGCCCCTCCAAGAAGTGGATCTTGTAGACGTCGGCCGCGCCGTCGGGGATTTCGGCCTCCGGATCACGGCGGCCAGGTGGGACCGCGTGAGGAGCTCGCCGCAAGTCACCTCGCCGCCGCCCGCCGCGACGGTGGCGTTGCATCGGTAGTGGACGGGCTGGACCGTGTCGTCGCAGGAGAAGACGTGCAGCCCGGTGGCCGTGCACGCGACGAAGTGGGAGGCGCCGCTGTTGAAGGCGATGTGCACGAGCGGAGCTTTGGCGGCCGCCGCGGAGGGGACGCTACAGACACCATGGTCGATCGAAGAGGAAAGCCGTGATCGGTGGCTGGATCGACGCGTCCGGTGATCTAAATCGCACGAGAAGTTTGTGACCATGTAGAACCGGTAGTCCGGGACATGTTCCGCCTGCACGTTCGGAACCGGGTCACCGTTCGGTCAAGAACAAGACTCTGCCTCGGTATCGTACAGGCACGTGGGCCCTTTTTTTCGAGTAAGAAAAACAAATGCATGTAAAATCACCTCCAAAACGAGTTCACCCCGTATACAAATTTGCTTGGTTGTAGACATCTTAATAAGAATGCAAATTTAGTGGTGTATCGCAAATCAGGTGCTCAAAAAAGTGATGTATCATTAACCTATATGTGACACTATGTAGTCAATTTTAAAAATAAAATTTCCATGAAGTCCAACACTTTGAAGTAATCAGGTGTCTGGTAAGCTCTTCGCCCATTATAATATTATTTTGACATTAATAGTGTTATAATTCATTCTATGACCCATGATACACATGTATATCGCTCTTATGATTTACAAGTATTTTGGGAATAACCTGTTGGGGAGTTTTTTAAAAAATATTTGACTTGGTATTCTTGTCCAAAGGACAATATTGCCGTCTTTATAGGACATGAGGAGCTGCATGAGCATGTATTTCATATTATATTGATTCATCAGAATATCATTGAGTGAACCTTCCACACACATGGCTTTACGACGCGACGGCATAGTTAGTGGAGGAGAAAGGGAGGAGGTTGTTTCGGTTAGCAAATGATATTATGAGAATGGAAGGAGAAGGGGACTTGGATATGCGAAGGTCTAAGACTAGCCACAATGGGGTATCATAGGTGATATCATGCATGCCATGTTGGCAAAAAGCTGACGTGTCACTGCAATTAATGATGAGAGAGATGATAGTAGTATCATAGATAGATACCGTAACATAACGGATTCCAATGCAAGATGAGTCTATAACCTAATAAATGTTGTATTGTATGATACCACAAAAATGTTACTACCCATTGTGGAGGTAGTAACATAGACTAGTATCATATGCATGATACTAGTGTATGATACTCCCCATTGTGACTAGTCTAAGGCGGATTGACGGGCAATCTAGGAAGGTCAATTGAGACGAGAGGGTTGATAACTGCGATCACAAGGTCATAAATCGCGCCTAGACGGTAATGGCTGACCACACAGTGTATGGATCGGTAAGGAGTGCCCATATTGCCGTAGACTATTAAGGAATTTTTTAAATAATATTTTTTTTAAAATAATTCAGAAAATAGCACGCATTTTCAAATATGGCCAATACGAAATAAAGGTTTCGTCACGGGCCTTGCCGGAAGCTGGACGATCAGCATGCACGTGAGTGTTTAGCGTGGCGACGCTGCCGAAATGCCAATTTCGTCATTGGCCGTGATGAAAGTCGCCTGGCTGCCACTCGCCTGCCCGAGCTGGCCATGCATGCATGCAATCGATCCTTGATCACCACCCAGCTGAGCACGCACGCATACATGTGATCGATCCTTGATCACCACTAGCAATATATGCACAAGGTGCTCCACATGAGACAAATCGCATGCGCCACACTAATTAAATGCTCGGCTTAGCATTAGCTCAATGACTGTCGGCCACTATTTTTTTATCCGCATAGTTTTCCTCTAATCAAAATTGTGGCTGTCAGAACTAGGCCGTGACTGTCTCGTCAATATTGGTTATGGAGAAATATAATCTCCCCGAGCCGAATAAATGCTACGGCGTAGTGGCACTGCCAATTACTTATTAAAACCCGATCCTGCTATGTCCCTACGACATATCTTAATTTGATAGTCGTATTATGGCATGGTTGATTTTTTTGATAACATTGGACACTAGTGGAATCAGGGCCACTGGTCTCGGGTCGTAAGGGGCTCTAGTACCGGGTGTCCACCCGGGACTAGCAAGGCGACACTAGAGGCCCCCCTCTAGTACCGGGTCCGTTACGACCCGGAACAACAGGCTCCCACGTGGCCGCCGAGGCGCGGGCGTGGTGGAGGAGCTCTAGTCCCGATTGGTCATACGACCCGGGACCAAGGACCTCACACGTGGCAGCCTGTAATTTTTGTTTTTTCCTCCCAATTTAATATTGAAATGGTGCAAAAATATGCGTTTAATTAATTAAAAACAGAAACTACATATAACATATCAAAATGTTCATAAATAAAAATATGTTCACGTCTATCCGGTTACATGGAGGTGCTCATAACCGGGACTAGAGCCCGTCTATTCGATTACACGTGTGTGGAGATCATAACCGGGACTTCACACGCTATTCTCCATTGTATGTTTCTTTTGTAGGTATGACTTCGCTGAGCAGAAACCCCGCAAGTTCCTCTGCTAGTGCTTGAAAGCGCTTCTTTAGTGGCATACTCTCACGCAATGACTCTGCCTATAAAAGAAGGAGATCAATACGAATATTAATCATGACTATCAAAAATTATGAATGACACTGGAGATCAATTGATGAATATGATTGTTCACGTACGTCTAAAAATTTCTTTGGGTCCCGCTCAGTGACCGAACGACGAATCCACTCGCAAACGAAATATCCACAGAAATTGGTCCCCTGTGGTTGCCTCTCGATCCACTTTACGAGAATAGAATTCAATCAAATCATAGTCAACATATAGTGGTATTGAAAACTATAAATAAAGAGATGCGCGAACCTAGCTAGACCGTACTACCTACCTGTGGGTGAATAAAAGTCAGCTGTTCTTCAAATGAAGCTGAACCCTTTGTCCTCGCTTTGAATTGTTTCCAAACCCTGCCGGCCAAAAAAAAAGAATAAATGAGTTATTAGTTGCTTGATATCTCTGAAATCAATAAGAGAGACTGATATAGTGCGATAATGTTTGAAATTACCTTTGGAGCGTATAGAATACTTTTGTACCTCTCCTCAGGCCAGTCCAATGAGTCGTAGACTTGAACCTTGATCTATCAACTTCAATGACTAGCAGAATGTAATGATCGCTGCGCATGATTATATACACGTCAGTAACTCATCAGTTACACTTAATTTGTACAAGCGAGTAACACTCTCTACCTGAAGAAGTAAGGAAACATTATCTGCACCTTGAAATGTTGCTTCATTAGGGCATTTAGCAAGTTCTTCTCCGTGTCCTTCACGTGGTTTTTTAGTGTCCTTGCATTAACTTGTACTGGGTTAACGAACCCAAAGCCATAGATGCCATTTCTGTCACATTCATCACTCTTCATTCTGCACAATAATAGCATTAGTACAATAATTCAAAGGAGGGAACTATACAAATATGCAACAAAAACAATTTAATATTGCATCTAAAGAAAAAATCTTTCAAAAAAAACATAGGCTGTCCCAATCCCAGCCCAGCCCAAATTTGGGCCAGAATCTGGTCAAAGGTGGCCACCGTGGTCATCGCTGGCCCACCTGCCAGCGCCTACCCGCCCCACCGCCACGTGTGACCACCCACTGGCCACGCGTGGTCAATGCTGGCCCACCTGCCAGCGACCTAGTTCTGACCCCGCCGCCCTGCCTCGTGTTCCCGCCCCGCCTCGTCTTCACCTCCCCGCCTCGTGTTCCCACCCGCCGCCTCGCCTTCACCCCCCGTGGTCAATGCGGAGCACCAACAGCCCCCGCCCACCCTGATGGGGAGATGATAACCCGGTAGGCCCATGAAGAGGGAAGCATGACCCGCCAGGCAGGAGGCCCGGCCAGGCCAGCTAACCATCAGCATGGGCCGGGTTATGTTGCTGGGCCAGAGGCTTTGGCGGTAACCCGGTTCAGGAAGGGAAGTTTCTAGAAGACCAGAGGCGGTTCGTGACTTGGAGGATACGAAGGCTAGAAGAGCTAGAATAGGATTCCGAGTCTGGGTAGAGCCCGGGTTCGTATTGTAAAGTGCCAGGAGACCCGGTAGTCTATATAAACCGGTCCTGAGCCCTAGTTGAGGAGAACTTTACGATCCAAGCTTAGGCGAGAGAACCACGAGAGAAACACCACAACCTTGTAACCTAGATCGAGATCCGGCTCTGTTGTCGTAGCCGGGTTATCGAGATCGAGATCAATAACAAGATAGCAGGAAGTAGGTCTTTATCTCCAATGGAGAGGCCGAACCTGGGTAAACCTTTGTCCCTGCAATGCTAAACAATCTCCCAGACGCTAGTGTCGCCTTGCCCATCAACTCAAGCTACCCCAAAGTAGCATCTGCCGTGTTATCTACCCCACGACAGTTGGCGCCGTCTGTGGGAACGCGTCCAAAGGTGTCACCATCATGGGAGAAGCAAGCAAGGAGTAGAGAACTATGTTTTCGGCGAGATCACCCTCAATTCGCAAGGAGAGCCCATCGTTGATGATTTTGGCTGGGGGCCGGAATCAGATCTACTTGAATCAGGTGATGTTATTCCAATTGGCAAGTTTAACGTTTTTGTTGGTATGATTGCAACTAGATCTGCTAGTGATGGAGACTATGAATCTGTGTCAGGAGCTGCCACAATTGTTCAATCTGATGGAGAAGAATCAGTTGGTA
The DNA here is from genome assembly GCA_947311845.1 of Poa pratensis. NCBI lineage: Eukaryota > Viridiplantae > Streptophyta > Magnoliopsida > Poales > Poaceae > Poa > Poa pratensis. The sequence goes on along the minus strand of CAMZMU010000091.1, from coordinate 27,359,088 downwards.
CGGCTGAAGATGAGCTGCCCTGGACGTGCACGAGGAAGATCGGGAAACCCGGCTCCAGTCCCGGGTGATGTGGGGGACTATGCAGATTCAGAATCGATCCTGCCCTTGTTCGAAGGCCGGTTCGGATATGGAGTAGAAGAAGAGGACGAAGAGGAGCAAGAGTCCGTTCCAAGCCCGGTTAGGAGGGTGGCGGTTTACACCGCTCCTTCGATCAACGCGGGGGCATCACCGTCAACGGTTGTGCCACCAGCTTTTACTCCGGGTCAGCAGCAGCAACAATTGCCACCAGTGTTGGAGCTGGCGGGCCAAAGGGTTGATGGAGACCCGGCTTCGGTATCAGAGGAAAGTGAAAACACGGCGCGTTACAGGAATAGCTTCGGTTTTCTCAATAACCGAGCTCAGGGTGAGGAAAGAAACAATGCAACTGGGCCCGGGCCATGTTTAACAATGGCCTGGTCCTAGATCCAACAGCACTTACGAGGATTGTTACTCCAGAGAACGCGGCAGCAAGAGCTATAGAATTGGATACAGCACGCCGGGCCTTGGAGCAGGTGCGCAGAGACACAATGGCAGAAAAAAAGATATGGAGATTAGGCGAAAGCAATTAGAGGATGAGGAAAATCGTCTCAATGAGATGACCAGGGCACACCGGAGGAGGCACCAGAGCCGGCTGGCCCTGGAGAAAACGCCATAAATCCAGCAGTATTGTTTAGGACCCCAGAAGATCAACCAGTTGGTGTAACCCAGGTGGCTCCAGTTGTTAGAGCAAATATAGAACCAGACAGAGGAACAGGAGCAGCTGGGTTGCAGTTGCAGCGGCGCCGGGTCTTCTCGCTGGGGGAGCCAGGGGAAATCCGGGTCTGCCGCCCAGGACACCAAGGTTTCATACGCCGGCGGGTCACTATTCCAATCCAGCAGATAACGTATATGCCGCAACTTTGGCACTAGATGATCGTATTCCATTAGGAGACTCGCCAGCAGAGGTTGAAGCTCGGCGTGCCATTGACATGTTACGCACTGCGGTTGCTCAGCAAGTTCAGTATTCAAAAGAGAAAAGTGCGCTTCATTCTACAACATATCGTAGCAAGAGTCGCCATGGGGGAAACCCGCCATTGGCCGGGTTTGCCGCGGCACAGCAGCAAAACCCGCCCCAGCAGAACCAAAACCAGAATAATCAGCAGTATCAACCCGCCCCTGCAATTTCTGTGGCTCAGCAGATAGTCAATAGATCGCGGGCAGGAAGGAGTGCAGCTAATGCAAACCCGGCAGTACCAGCAGCTGGAGCACCACAAGGAGGACCGGGTCCCGTGCCAGCAGCATCTGCAAGCTCGCCGGGTAACATTAATCTTTTAGCAAGTTCTTCCACTTTGGCGGGTCCCAAGTGTCTTTCAGATGCCATTAGAGCAGAGCCTTTCCCTGAGAAGTTCAAGGAGCCAAGCAAGATTGCCAATTATGAGCCGAGCACAGACCCGGAGTTGGTTGAGCAGTATGAGATGGCGATGTGTATACGCAATGCCACAGAGAACGTTTGTGCAAAGTATATGTATTTGATGATGAGTGATGGTGCAGCAAAGTTGTGGTTCAAGAATCTGCCAGAGAAATCTATCAATTCTTGGGATGAGTTGAAAACAATTTTCATCAAGCACTTTCAGGGCACGTGCAAGCGTTTATTTTCCATTGAAGATCTTGATCGTTGCGTACAGAGGAAGGGCGAGTCAGCTCGTCACTGGATGGGCCGGGTCACGGAGATCCTGCACTCTTCATCAGGTATCGAGCCCAAGGATGCAATTTCATCGATGGAGAAAACTTGCAAGTACGCTCCCTTGGTCAGAAGCTGGGCCCATGAAGGAAGGACACCGGGTTAAGCCCGTTACTATGGCAGAGTTGATGGATGCGTGCAACAGACACAGCCACGGACAAAACCCAGGATGATAGTGAGGAAGAAAAAGGGAAAGGTGCTGCGAACAATGGAGGAAAGAACAATGGCCCGGGAAACAATAACAACAGCAATCAGAACCAGCACAAGCGTGGGCATCAGGAAGGAAACTCAGAGCTAGTTGCAAATGCAAATGCCGGGTTTCAGAGGCAAAGGATGGATGGGAATTATCAGGAAAACAGAGGTTATCAGGGAAATAATGGGAGTTAGGTGGTGGAAATAGTTATCAAGGAACACGCCCAATGAGCACTGAAGAGGCCTTCAGGATGCCGTGTCCTCGTCATAGCAAGAACGGCAGACCCGCCAATCATTCATTGGCCCAGTGTGTATTTGAACAGGTGGAAAAACAATGAGATTCGAGAGCTCTGCAAGGAGCAAACAGGAGTGGAGGACCCGGCCCGAGTGCTAACCCGGCTGCGGGACCTCTAACTGGAGCAAACGCGGTACCAACTGGAAATACAGGACCCGGCCAAAATACAGGTAATCAGGGTGGATTCTCGAACCAGCCAGGCAACTTGGCCAATATCATATATATACCAGTGGCACGACCAAGAGAGAGAGAAAGATAGTCAAAAGGGCAGTTAATTCAGTGGCTGTAGGGGTACCAAGGTATTTGAGATGGTCAGAGCATACTATTACTTGGAGCAGAGCAGATCACCCGGATGTGGTGGAGCACCCGGGTCTGCTTGCGTTAGTTGTGGCTCCTCAAGTTCATGGCTTTGAGTTAAAGAAGGTTTTGATGGACGGTGGCAGTAGCATTAACATCTTGTACTGGGAAACATTTATGCGTATGGGTCTGAAGGAGTCACAGTTGCAGAAAACGTCAACAATATTTCATGGTATAGTTCCTGGGAAGTCTGCTACACCTGAGGGAAAAATTTCATTAGAGGTTGCTTTTGGCGAGTCTATCCATAACTTCAGATCAGAGTGGCTCACCTTTGAGGTGGTGAAATTTCCAAGTCCTTATCATGCGTTGTTTGGAAGGCCGGCCTTTGCCAAGTTCATGGCGAGGCCGTGTTATGTATACTTGCAGTTGAAGATGCCGGGTCCCAAGGGGATCATCACTGTTCATGGTAACAGAGAAATTGCAGCAGAATGTGACGAGGGAGATGCAGCCCTGGCAGAGCGAACTTGTGCTAGAGAGGAGTTGAAAGCTTACAGGTCTAATCTTGACCCGCAGGATAACAAGGCGCTCAAAAAACCAACAACAGAAGATGACAGGGCAAAGTTTAAAGCAGCAAAGGATACTAAGATGGTGGATTTTGTGCCTGGGGATTCCTCCAAGCAGTTCGCCATAGGGACCAGCCTAACTGATAAATAGGAAAGCGCGCTCATCGAGTTCATCCGTGAGAATCGGGATGTTTTTGCGTGGACACCTAGTGACATGCCAGGCATTCCGACTGAACTCGCTGAGCACCGTTTACATGTTGATCCAAAGGCAAGGCCGGTGAAACAAGGTTTGAGAAAAATGAACGCAGAGAGAAGAAAAGCTATAGGAGAGGAGATAGCCCGGTTATTGGAAGCCGGCTTTATCATGGAGGTTTTCCACCCAGAGTGGTTGGCTAACCCGGTTTTGGTTCTGAAGAAAAATAATGTGGAGGATGTGTATTGATTTTACAAGTCTCAACAAGCATTGTCCAAAAGACCCGTTCGCACTGCCGCGCATCGACCAAATTGTTGACGCAGTGGCAGGCAGCGAGCTCTTGTGTTTTCTGGACGCATATTCAGGTTATCATCAGATCAAGCTTAACAGGCAGGATTGGGAAAAGACATCGTTCATCACCCCTTTGGTGCTTTTTGTACAAGACCATGACTTTTGGGTTGAAGAACGCAGGAGCAACTTATCAGAGGTGCATTCAAAATTGTTTTCATGATCAGATTGGGCGCAATGTGCATGCTTATGTGGATGATGTGGTGATCAAGTCAGAAAAAGCCGGGTCATTTATCAGTGACCTTACAGAAACATTCAAAAATTTGAGGAAGTACAAGATGAAGCTCAATCCTACAAAGTGCGTGTTTGGAGTTCCAGCGGAAAATTGCTCGGTTTCATTGTGTCAGAGCGTGGAATTGAGGCAAACCCGGAAAAAATCAGAGCCATCCAGAGTTTGAAAAAACCTGAGGAATTGGCAGATGTTCAGAAGTTGACAGGATGTGTGGCTGCGCTAGCCGGTTTATATCCCGGCTCGGAGAAAAAGCAATACCTTTACAAGTTACTCAAGAAAACAGACAATTTTGTGTGGAATCAGGAAGCAGACGAGGCATTTGAAGCTCTGAAGAAACAATTATCAAAAGCGCCAGTTCTGGCGGCCCCGGGTCCCAAGGAACCCATGCTGTTATACGTCGCTGCCGGGCCTCAGCTGTGAGTGCTGTGGTGGTGGTCGAGCGTAAGGAGGAAGGCAAGGAAAACCCGGTTCAGAGGCCGGTTTATTATGTTAGTGAGGTGTTATCAGAAGCAAAGCAGCGCTATCCGCATTGGCAGAAGCTAGTATTTGGTGTTTTCATGGCAAGTAGAAAGTTGAAACCATATTTTCAGGAGCATCCAATCACAGTGGTGAGTTCAATACCCTTAGCAGATATTATCAGGAATTCAGAAGCTACAGGAAGAATTGCCAAGTGGGCAATAGAGATGGGGCCTTACCACATTGACTATGTGCCTCGTACAGCTATCAAATCGCAGGCATTGGCGGATTTTCTTAATGATTGGACACAGTTGAGTGCACCACCTCTTGCGCCGGGTCTCAAACCTTGGGTTATGCACTTTGACGGGTCTAAGCAAGCACAAGGTTCAGGAGCTGGAGTTGTGTTAACTTCTCCCAAGGGTGATAAGCTGAGCTATGTTTTGCAAATTCACTTTGATTGCTCTAACAATGTGGCAGAATATGAGGCTTGTTACATGGTTTGCGTATGGCAAAGGAGATGAGCATCAAGCATATTAATTGTTATGGGGATTCAGATCTTGTGGCACAGCAAGTTTCAGGAACATGGGATAGAAAAGATGCACAATGGCGGCTTACAGGAGAGAGGTGGACAGGGTAGCCGGGTTTTTCTCAGGCTATCAGGTGGATCATATTGACCGCAGGAAAAATGATGCTGCAGATGCTTTGTCAAGACTCGGCTCACGCAGAGAGCCGGTTCCACCTAACGTTTTCTTGGACGAGCTATGGACTCCATCAGTTAAGCCTCAGGGCGTAGAGGAACTGGCGGGTCAGGAAGACCCGGATTCGCAATTGGTAGCAGCAACTCATGAAATTCCAGAGTGGACAGAACCTTATTTGGCGTATCTTTTGCGTGGAGAGCTGCCAGAGCAGGAAGTTATATCCCGGCAAATTGTGCGCCGGGCTAAGGCCTACGTAGTTATTGATGGCGAGTTATATAAGAGAAGTGTTTCTGGAGTATTTCAGAGATGTGTGTCTGGAAAGGAGGCCGGCAAATTTTGAAAGAGATTCATGAGGGAGATTGTGGTCATCATGCTTCAACAAGGTCTTTAGTAGCAAAAGCTTTCAGACACGGCTTCTTCTGGCTCACAGCTCAGGCAGATGCAGAGCGCTTGGTGAGTAGATGTGATGGTTGCCAAAGATATGCAAGGCAAATTCATGTGCCGGCTCAGGAGTTGCGAACAATACCCTTGACTTGGCCCTTTGCAGTTTGGGGGCTTGATATGGTGGGTCCTTTTAGCATGTCTCCTTGCAAGAAAACCCACCTCTTGGTTGCCATTGATAAGTTTACAAAGTGGGTTGAGGTGATGCCTGTTACTAATTGTGAAGCAGCTACAGCAGTCAAGTTTTTGAAGCAGATCATACACAGGTTTGGGTATCCTCATAGTATCATCACAGATAATGGTACTAACATGTCCCTTGGTGAGATGGCAAAGTTTTGTGGAAATCAGGGTATACGTTTAGATGTTGCTTCAGTTGCTCATCCACAGGCCAATGGACAAGTAGAACGAGCAAATCAGGAGTTGCTTCGAGGTTTGAAACCACGTCTCCGGGTCCCTGTCTCAGAGCTGCTGGAGCGTGGGTTGAGGAGTTGCCATCAGTAGTTTGGGGAATCAACACAACACCAAACAGATCCACAAAGATGACCCCTTTCTTTATGGTGTATGGGGCAGAGGCAGTTTTGCCAAGTGATATAATTCATGACTCGCCTCGCGTGGCGGCTTATGTTGAAACAGAAAATGAGCAGACCCGGCAGGATTCTGTGGACCTGCTTGAGGAGAACAGAGAACAAGCACTGGAGAGATCAGCAGTGTATCAGCAGATTTGAGGCGGTATCATAGTCGCCGGGTTAAAACTCGCACTTTCCAGGAGGGAGATTTAGTGCTACGATGGGTGCAATCCAGAGAAGGGATGCACAAGTTATCTCCCCCTTGGGAAGGGCCCTTCATCATAAGCAAGAAATTGAACAATGGTTCATATTATTTGGTGGATGCAAGAGAAAAGTCCGAGTCTGTTAATGACACATCGCACTCTACCTTTTCATTGGAAGAGCGTGAGAGGCCATGGAATATTGCGCAGCTGCGCCCATATTATACTTAGCATGAGAAAGAGATATGAGATGTAAAACACGATGTAACAGGCAGCAGGTTTCAGACGCGCTCTTTTCCTTACCAGGGTACCTAAGGGGACTGGAAGGTTTTTAATGAGGCGGCTTGCTGACCTAACCTTTTCTATCAATAAAGTGAAGGTTGAACAGAAATTTGTGTTTTTCGTTTTTTTTGATGTTTGATAGTAGTGTTGCATAGTTCTATGTTAAGTTTGGTCTTGGGGGCTTGTCCTTGGGGCTCGCCCAAGACCCGGCTTTTACGGTCATCCGGGTCTCGATGTTTCGTGACCCGGCTGTGCAGTTTTCGTTACAGTATCCATAACTTTGGATTCAGAGGTATGAAGGTGAAGTTTACGTTTTATTGTTTATGTTTTTGTCATAAGAATAAGTGCATAGTTATCTTTGAGGACGCCCAGAGAGCGTGTCCCACCAGTATGAGGATCAATGGGGTAATGTTGCATAGTTAAGCCATTACTTTATAAACATTGATCCAGGTCTTGGGGGCTCCTACTACAATAGTTTGCAGCTGCAATCCCAAGACCCGGCTTTATGCCACTAGTTTATTCTTGGTTATCTTGCTGTTGAGCTGATGTGACTCGCAATTTTATGGCCTGATTGCTCACCTGGAAATTCAATCAACCATGAAGCCCATTGGGACTTGGTTCGACCCTGTTTTTCTCAGAGAAGTAGCGACAGGGTATCCATGCGAAAGCCGGCTCACAGTTAAAGAAATCAAAAGGGTCATCAAAACCACAGAAGAGGCATATTTCATAGCAAAAGTTTGAGAGTAGCATAAAAAGTTTCATCAGGTGCATAGGCGCACCATCACAGGCATAGTGCAACAGTGCAAAAGTTATTACAATAAACGCCCAAAGGGCCGAATAAAGATTGTTTTCTTGCAGAGATAACAGCATCTGCGTAAGTTTTCAAGCTTTGGCTTCAGGAGCCGGGTCACGGGGAGGAGAGCCGGTTGGTTGTCTTCGACGGTCTTTGCCGGGTCTTCTTCTTCGGCGCCGCCGGGTTAGCCTCTGGCTCCTTGGTCTCGTCGGTTTCTTTGGCCTTGGTCTTGCGCCGGGTGATTTTTCGAAGTGGCTGGAAGAAGTTTTCATCATCTTCTTCAGCTATCGCCCGTGACGGAGGAGGAATAACTGGCGTAGAGGAGCTGGGAGCAGTGGAGGTACCAGGAGCATTTTTGCCGGGTCAATGGAATCCTTATAGCTTTGGAGGAGATCGACGCGTTGTGGCTCGTCATCCATGATCTCTTCATCATTTTCATTACCAAGCTGCAAAGTGGTGAGCTTCATCTTGCTGGCAATTACAGTGGCAACGTGCCGGGTTTGCTTCACAACCCGGGCGTAGCACTTCTTATCGAACTCCTTGCCATCAGTGTCAAACTGAGGAAAGCCCTTCTTCAGTGGAGCCGGGTTTAGCTGGGGATGGTAGGCCTTTGCCAAGGCAAGACCTCGCATCACCCCGGCCCTGCAAGCTGATCTCTTGAGCAGATGGATCCATTGCGGCATTGTTGACAGATGCCCAAGGACTTCAGTGTACTTGCTTGGCGGGTTCTCCCAGAGCCTAGCGGCTTTGATGACCTCGCAGCTGCCAAAGTACAGCTGACGTGTCAGCGTGTACATGCATTTGATCTTCTCTGCAGCGGTTTTGCGGAGGTTCCCATCACGAGGGCCTGTGTAAGGAAAAGTGTAACAGTGAAATTTCAAAAACCGGGTCTGTTGATCAGTTTAGGTTGAAATTCAAAGGAGTAGTGCTTACCCACTAAAGATTCAACCATAGAGGTGATCATTCTTTTTAGCCGGGTCAGCTCGTTGTTGGTTTCATCCAGCTGCTTCTGCAGGGTCTCCTGTTGCTCCTGGAAGTTCTCCTCGTTCTCCTGCATGTCCTTCTTCAGATCGGAGTTTTCTTGCGTCAGGCAGTAATCTTTTCTTCCAAGGCCTGGAGTTGAGCTGAGTGATCAGCCCGGGTCTCAGATTCAGTTTTGGCAGCGTCAGTGAGCCGGGTGATCTCAGCCTGGGCCTTGGCATGGTCTTCCTGTTAAGATGCAAAAAGTTATGTTAGTCCCAGGTCGCCGCAGGCGTGCAACCCGGCACTTGGGGGCTACATGCGCAAAAAGTCTGAAAATTTTCTAACTGTAAGTCCCAGGTAGCTGTGGACAGCTAACCCGGCACTTGGGGGCTACTCAGTTTGAAGTTCAATTGTTCAACGTAATAAAGAAGTCCCAGGTTGCTGCAGGCACACAACCCGGCACTTGGGGGCTACAGTGTTCAAAGTTTCGATGTGAAAATGGGCAAGTTTTAAATGATGGAAGTTTTTTAGTCCCAGGTTGCTGTAAACAGACAACCCGGCACTTGGGGGCTACAGGTTTGAAGTTTTTACCTAAGGAATGCATATTGTAAGCACCAAGCTCATCACAAGTGATGAACTTAGAGCTTGGGGGCTACTCAGGGTATAGTTATGCAAGAAAATATATAGGCAAGAAGTAAAAATGGGTACCTGATATCGTTTTTGATCAGGGCGACCAGTTCTGTCTCCAGGGTCTTGTGTTGAGCTAGGCGAGAAAAATATTCGTCGCAAAGTGCTGGAACAGACATGGTGTCCAGAGCCGGTGAATTTGAGGAGGAAGCCGGGTTCTTGTTCTTGGCAGGAGTTGCCGGGTCAGCATCTGGGGCTGGCACCTTGGCAAGAGTCTCAGGCATTTTGTACTGGAACGTGCCGGGTCCCAGTAACCTGCACTTCATCTTCTTTAGTCCCAGAGCCTAACCCGGGCGAGTGAGCAGCTGGGGAGGATTCTGGCACCGGGTCAACAACATTTTTTGGAGAAGCCGCGGGGGTTGCTTGCTCCCTTGGCTCGTCTTTGTCCTCCGGTTCTTCATATGTGCCTCCATAGGAGAAGGCTCTGTGGTTGCTGGAGGAGGAGACGCCGCGGGAGGAGATTCCGGGTCTTCATCCATAAAAGCCCTGGCACTGGAACAAATAATGTCTTAGTTAAACAAGAATGGGACAGTGAAGTATAAGGTATGGAAAAGATGTGTGAAGTATTTCTAACCCGGCGTTGATCTGGAAATCCTCGGGTGTGCTAACACCATCCGAGGAAGAATCTGACAAACGAGATGGTTTAGGAACCCGGATCTTGCCAGCTAAAGGGAACTGTTTGCTGGGCGTCTTCTGGATGGATTTGGCCCAGCTTGATAAAGAGCGTTGAGGGATACCTGGGCTCAGGGAAGCTTGGCTTGTAGAAGACCGGGTTCGGCGTCTCTTGTTCGCCTCAGCCTCCTTCTCAGCCTCCTTTTCCTGTGATTGTGCTTAAGTTTGAGATGAGTTCATCATGAAGATTGAGAAAAGAGAATGTGGTACCTTGGCAATGGTGGCCCGGGTCCTCTTCTGAGTAGGAGCTGCAGTAGCTTGGGGACCCGGCGCTACGTCAGAAGCCGGGTCAGTGGGGCCTGGAATAAAATTTGCCGGGTTATCAGTAGAGGTGTCCTTGTTGGGGACTTCGTTGTTAATCAACTGGAGGAAGAGCCGGCCTACGGAGTCAGCTCACCTTCTTCTTCTTCTTCGTCGTCTTCACTTTCTGTGTCCTCCCCATCAGGAGAGGATGTTGGGGTAAAATCCACGCTCCACCACTTGGAGTCCTGAGAAAAAGCAGTCACAGTAAATAACAGTCTATGGATGAGTTACCGGGTTAAAGTAAACAAATGGATTGAGTATTGGCTTTACCGTGGGGGTTTGTTCTTGGCACTAAATGGGGCGAGCCCGTTCAGTGCAATGGCGTCTTTCTTCGCCAAGTAGTCTCTTGGCATTCTTCACAGCTGATCATCAGTAGCGTCATCTCAGTAACGCATGTTGTCTGTGTTTCACCAGTGTACTGGCAAATTAGCCGGGTCCTGATGCTGAGTGGCTGGATGAACCAACCGATCCAGCACTTGACCAGATCTGTGCCCTTGAGGCCATGGGCGAGTAAAGCTCTGGCCCGGCGAAGAATGGGCTCGAGCTTGACCCGCTCGGCGTCATCGGCATAACTATTCATTTTGGCATCATATGTTAAGCCCGAGTTCCGGAAAGCCGGGTAACGGGCATCGTCAGATTCTGGTGAAGTGTCTTGCAGTAAAAATATGTGTTTTGCCACCCCTTGGGATGGCTGGCTAGAAGGAGAGCCGGGAAATCGCATTCCCTTCGGCGCTGGATTGCAACTCCCCCATATGGAGTACTTGATCCTTGCGAGAGGGGTTGCAGTAGAAGAACTCGAGGAACAGCTCGAGGCTTGGAGCCATTTGCAATAATCTTCACAGAACACCACATAGTTACTGATGTTCAGCATGGAGTTGGGCGCGATGTCTTGAGGCCTAAGGCCGTAGTACTTCAAGACCCGGCGAAAAAACAGGGAACCCGGGGGGCGAAGGCCGCGCTGAACGTGGTCGAGGAAAACCACCACTTCACCTTCCTTGGGGCTGGGGCGGATTTCTTCTCCAGCAGCGCGCCATTGGATCTCATCCTTTGGAGGGAGCTCGCCGCAGTTCACATATTCCTGAAGCATCAAGGTCGTCACCGTGGATTTGGTCCAGTTGACCTGAGTAGCAGCGGGGCGGCGGAGCCAGATGCACCGGCGTGGGCGCTGTGAGGCTTCTTTGCGAGCTTCTTCGCCGCACGGGGAGCTCCGGCCTTGGCTTTGTCCTTCACCATGGCTGAGAAGCTTCGGGTTCTCTGAGCACAACAATGGAGGTGTGAAACCCTAGTTCTAGATGTAGATGCGTGGAGAGGGAAATGCAAAGCAAATCTGGATGAGATTCAAGTTGGAATCAAGTGCGGAGCACGGATGGTGGAGTAATCGTACCTGTGGATCTTCTTGCAGGAGATTGGGAGGCTCGATTTGAGATTGGATCCGCGGTGCTACAGTGCGCGCGAGGAAGAAGATGAACTGGATGGGGAAAAATGACCGTGGTGTCTCTTGGTCTCCTATTTATAGGCGCAGTGAAAACCCTAGGGGTGTTGTGGTAAAAAGTGAAGAGATAAGGATCTTTGACTAAAAGTCAACGACAAACGGAATGAGATAATTACGGAGTATTAAATGATAAGATCGTGATTAAGATGGATAAGGATGGAGTTATAGTTGGGTGATAGTTTTCGCTAAGTGTTGAAAGTGAAACCCGGGCGTCGGAACCCGGCAAGGGATAACCGGGTTACGGCGTGAACCGCCAAAGAAACTGGCCAAGCAAAGGAGAAAAGAGGCATGTTCTAATGTTAAATTTGTTATCTGTTATCTTATGTTTCAGGTGATTAACCCGGCTGGCCAGGATATCAGCTCTGCTCAAAGAAGCAATATTCAAGAATAAGAAGCGAGCATGCCAACCTGGCAACCAGGTTAATCTGGGGCTACTGATGGGGGATGATAACCCGGTAGGCCCATGAAGAGGGAAGCATGACCCGCCAGGCAGGAGGCCCGGCCAGGCCAGCTAACCATCAGCATGGGCCGGGTTATGTTGCTGGGCCAGAGGCTTTGGCGGTAACCCGGTTCAGGAAGGGAAGTTTCTAGAAGACCAGAGGCGGTTCGTGACTTGGAGGATACGAAGGCTAGAAGAGCTAGAATAGGATTCCGAGTCTGGGTAGAGCCCGGGTTCGTATTGTAAAGTGCCAGGAGACCCGGTAGTCTATATAAACCGGTCCCTGAGCCCTAGTTGAGGAGAACTTTACGATCCAAGCTTAGGCGAGAGAACCATCGAGAGAAACACCACAACCTTGTAACCTAGATCGAGATCCGGCTCTGTTGTCGTAGCCGGGTTATCGAGATCGAGATCAATAACAAGATAGCAGGAAGTAGGTCTTTATCTCCAATGGAGAGGCCGAACCTGGGTAAATCCTTTGTCCCTGCAATGCTAAACAATCTCCCAGACGCTAGTGTCGCCTTGCCCATCAACTCAAGCTACCCCAAAGTAGCATCTGCCGTGTTATCTACCCCACGACACACCCGGAGTCAATGCTCCTGGCCCACTTGCCAGCGACTCGGGCGCTGGCCCACCCGACGGTTCCCCCTCCCGACGGTCCTGGTCTTTAAAAAGGGACGCGCCCGTGCGGATATGGACACTCCACTCCGCTCCGCTCCCACGGTCCCCCTCCGCCCGACGGTTCCCCTCTGCCCGTCCAGTGCCCTCGCCGCCATGTTGCGCTGGTTCAGGAAGTCCCCGAAGAACGAGGCCGGCGAGTCCTCCAGCCGTCGCCGCGCTTCTCCACCGCCTCCACCGCCGGCGGCCTTGGGCGTCGTTCCGCAGGGCGTGCGGAGGACCGCGCCACCGGTGCGTGTCGCCCACGCACCCGACGCGCCGTCACGAACCACCACCACCAACGCCGGAGGGAGGAGGATCCGGCGCTGGCGCTACGTGCCGGAGCCGGAGTGCCAGTGGCACTGGGACAACGCCGCCACGCTGGAGTGGAGCGACGTCCACCTCCCCGAGGGCTGGCACCTGAACCCGCAGAGGATTCCGGTGCCGGCGGTCCCGCTCCCTGGGAGGCAACTGGACAGGGTGATCGCGCTCCGGCGCCACCTCCTCCCGGCGGAGCTCCGCGACGACCCCGTCTACGCGGCGGGCTCCCCACACTGGGAGCAGTGGCTCAAGGACGAGCACGAGGACCGCCGCCGCTCCAATCCGCCTACCCAGCGCTGCCCGACGCGCTGTGGTTCGAGGAGGAGGTCCCTGAGGATGAGGACGACCCGGAGATGGTGGCCGCGTTCGAGGCCTCCAACCTCAGCCTCGTCGAGGATGAGATCAAGAGGTGGGAGAAGGTGAGGGCCGCGGCCGCGGCCCTGATGCCGCCGCCGCCACCGCAGTACTACGACCCGGACGAGGTCGAGCCGTGGCACTACGCCATGAAACGCGAGCAGGAGCAGGACCTTCCGCCGCCGCCTCCTCTGCCTCCCGGCCTCGTTGGCCAGTCCTGGGTCTTTACCGGCGGGAGCTGGTCGGCGGATCAGGAGCAGGAGCAGGAGGCGCCACCGGAGCAGCAGGAGGCGCCACCGCAGCCAGGCGCCACCGGAGCATCTCTGGACCCCGCCGCCCTTCATCATCCTCGACGACTAGGCGGCACCGGCGACGACGACCCCCCCTCCCCCCTCCAATGTAATGGCCTTATTAATGGCCTCCCCCCCCAATGTAATCGGCCGTTTGTGGCCTCCCCCTAATTATAATGAAATCGGCCCTTAGGCCCTAAAAAATCTGTTCTTGTTTGCCAACTCCGGCGCCGGCCCCGTGGTTAGGGTCCGCCGCCGCCGCCGCCGCGCGCTAGATCTGAGAGAGGGAGAGAGTAGTTGGTCGGGGGACGAGCTCACCGTGGGTCGGGGGGCGAGCTTTGCTTGCTCGGGGACGACGATCTTGCTCGGGGGAAGAGCGGGGACGGCCGCGCCCGGAGCAGGAGCAGGACGGGACGGCCGGGGGGCAGCGGCGCGGGGACGAAATCCGGCAGCCTGGCGGCGCAGGGGGCGGCGTCGTCTGGAGCCCGGAGGCGGAGCGTCGATTTGCTGGACTTGGGCAAATTTTCGGCCCGAGCCACTAGAAGTAGCGCCAAAAAGGCCTCTAGTACCGGGCCGTGGCTCCACCCGGTACTAGAGACCCTCTAGTACCGGGCCGTGTTACCACCCGGTACTAGAGGTCCCTCAGGGCCGCGAAAATTTGCGCGCCAAGCCCAGTGGACCTGTAGTACCGGGTGGTCGCACGGCCCGGTACTAGAGGTTAATTTTTTTTAATTTTCTGGTTTCTTACTTTTTTTATATCTTTTGATTTACTTGTCTAAATTAAGTAAAAATTGCTTTCATTTTCCTGTTTTCTGTTTTGGTTTAAAATGAAGTATCACATGCGCTTGGTTTTAAATTAAGTACTACATACGCTTAATTTAAAATCAATTCAAAAATTTATAAATCAAGTACTACATGCGCAGTGGATCATTTCACATCACAAAGTTTGATGCTACATCAAAAATTTATAAATTAAGTACTACATTCCGCCACCGCCATACGCTTGATTTCATTGACATGTCTGTCTTGTCCTCCATACTATAAATTATATAAAAGTTTAATAAATTATTACACATCATGAACAACATCCCTATTTAGTCTTCGCTTTTTCTTTTTGTGAGACCCTTTCTTCTGATCGCTCCGTAACCATGGACAAGGGTCTGCATATAACTTGAGACTTGGGTCAGTGGTCACTTTGAAGGGCGGAATTTCATGAAACTTGTCGTAATCTTCTGACATGTCTGTCTTGTCCTCCACTCCCACGATGGTTCTTTTCCCTGAAAGAACTATGTGGCGCTTTGGCTCATCGGCTGATGTATTCACTTCCTTATCTTTTCTTTTTTTTGGCTTGGTAGACATGTCCTTCACATAGAAAACCTGAGCCACATCCTTGGCTAGAACGAATGGTTCGTTGTCGTACGCAACATTCGTGAGATCCACTGTAGTCATTCCGTACAATGGGTCTTCCTTTACCCCGCCGCCTCTCAGGTTGAACCATTTGCACCAGAACAAAGGGACCTTCAAAGAAGGTCCATAGTCAAGTTCCCATATCTGCTCTATGCAACCATAATATGTGACCGTGGCCTCATTCGTGCTCTTATCATCAAAGCGGACACCACTATTTTGGTTGGTGCTCTTTTTATCTTGGGCGTTCGTGTAAAATGTATTCCCGTTTATCTCATACCCTTGGAAAGTCCAAATAGTCGAAGATGGCCCCTTAGACAACAAGAACAGCTCATCTGAGACTGTGTTGTTGTTGTTCAGATGCGTTTCCAACCAACCGCCAAAATTCTCCATGTGTTCCTTTGCAATGGCGGAGTCATCCATCCCCGGGTTGTTAGAGCGTACAATATCCTTGTGCATCTGGATATACGGAGCCACCAAAGTGGAATTATGCAGAACTGTGTAGTGTGCTTTTGTGAAAGAATACCCGTCCCTGCATATGTATGATTTCTTTCCTAGAGTGCCTTTCCACTTAGTCTCCCCTCATGTCGCGATTCAGGAAGACCAATCGACTTAATGCCGGGAATAAAGTCAACACAAAACTCAATGACCTCCTCTGTTCCATACCCTTTGGAGATGCTTCCTTCTGGCCTAGCACGGTTATGAACATACTTCTTCAACACTCCCATGAACCTCTCAAAGGGGAACATATTGTGTAGAAATACAGGACCCAGAATGTGAATCTCGTCGACCAGGTGTACTAGGAGATGTGTCATAATAGTGAAGAAGGATGGTGGGAACACCAACTCAAAACTAACGAGACATTGAGCCACATCCTTCTGTAACCTTAATAGAGTGGTTGGGCTGATTGACTTCTGCGAAATTGCATTGAGGAACGCACATAGCTGAACAATGGATACTCGAACATTTTCCGGTAGAAGCCCCCGCAATGCAACCGGAAGCAGTTGAGTCATCAGCACGTGGCAGTCATGAGACTTTAGGTTCTGGAACTTTTTCTCTGCCATATTTATTATTCCCTTTATATTCGACGAGAAGCCAGACGGGACCTTCATACTGCTCAGGACTTCAAAAAATATCTCCTTCTCTTCTTTGGTAAGAACGTAGCTAGCAGGACGTAGACGTCCTTTATCCGTCCTCATTGGATGCAGGTTCTTTGGGTCTTTCAAAAGTTGCTGGTCCTCTCGTGCTTCCGGAGTATCTTTTGCCTTCCCATACACGCCCAAGAAGCCTAGCAGGTTCACGCAAACATTCTTCGTCACGTGCATCACGTCGATTGCAGAGCGGACCTTTAGGATTTTCCAATAGGGTAGTTCCCAAAATATAGACTTCTTCTTCCACAGGGGAACGTGGTTGTTAGCGTCCTTCGGAACAGACTGTCCGCCAGGACCCTTTCCAAAGATTACATCTAAATCCTTGACCGCATCATATATATCTTCACCACTTTGGAGGGGTGGCTTCGGCCGGCGATCTTCCTCACCTTTGAAATGCTGCTGCTTGCTTTTCTTTCTTAGGGGATGCTGAGTTGTAAGAAATCGACGATGACCCGGGTACACATTCTTGTTACCTACATATATACTTTCAGTGCTATCTAAACAGTGTGTGCATGCATTGTATCCCTTGTTCGACTGTCCTGAAATGTTACTAAGAGCAGGCCAATCATTGATGGTTACAAACAACAACCCTCGTAGGTTAAATTCCGCTTGTTTGTACTCATCCCACACAGGTACCCCTTCATCACGCCACAACTGTAAAAGTTCATCAACTAATGGCCTCAGGTAGACATCAATGTTGTTACCGGGTTGCTTCGGGCCTTGGATGAGCACTGGCATCATAATGAACTTCCGCTTCATGCACAACCAAGGAGGAAGGTTATAGATACATAGAGTCACAGGCCAGGTGCTATGACTGCTGCTCTGCTCCCCAAAAGGATTAAAGCCATCCGTGCTAAGACCAAACCTTAAGTTCCTTGGGTCACGTGCAAATTCCTTGTACTCTGTATCGATTTTTCTCCACTGCGACCCATCAGCCGGGTGTCTCAACATCTCGTCGCTCTTGCGGTCTTCTTTGTGCCATCGCAACAACTTGGCATGCTCTTTGTTTCTGAACAAACGTTTCAACCGTGGTATTATAGGAGCGTACCACATCACCTTGGCAGGAACCTTCTTCCTGGCGGGCAGGCCCTCAACATCGCCAGGGTCATCTGCTCTGATCTTATACCGCAATGCACCGCATACCGGGCATTCATTCAAATTCTCATACTTCTCACCGCGGTAGAGGATGCAGTCATTAATGCATGCATGTATCTTCTGCACATCTAATCCTAGAGGGCAGATAATCTTCTTTGCTTCATACGCACTCTCGGGCAATTCGTTACCAGCCGGCAGCTTGTCCTTCACTATTTTCAGTAAACTCCCAAATCCCTTGTCAGATAAACCATTCGCTGCCTTCCATTGCAATAATTCCAGTGTGGTACCGAGCTTTGTGTTGCCATCTTCGCAAGTTGGGTACAACTTTGTTTTGTGATCCTCTAACATGCGCTCCAACTTCAACTTCTCAAGTGTAGTTTCTGCTAGGGTATGTGCATCAACGATGACCCCACGTAAATCATCATGTATGATGGGATCATCTGGTACCTCTTCATCATCAGCTTCCCCTGTTGGGTTACCAACATATTCAGGGTACATGTAGTTGTCATCGTTCTCTTCTTCTTCGTTATCTTCCATCATAACCCCTTTTTCTCCGTGCTTGGTCCAACAATTATAGCCGGGCATGAAACCAGAAGTTATCAGGTGGAGGTGAATTCTGTCTGTGTTAGGGTAATCCTTCTCATTCCGACATTTTTGCATGGACAACACATAAAACCATTCGGCCCCTTGTTATCCTTAGCCACATTGAGAAAAGATTGCACGCCATCCATGTACTCTTTAGAGCGTCGGTCAGCGTACATCCATGGATGACTCATCTGCAAATCACCGCTAAAACCCATTACGATAAACCAACATAATAGGAAACATATCATATTCATTAATACAAGTTCATCACATTAAAACCAAAGTATAGTAGTGACCAAATGTAATACATAGTTCTCATAAAACATAAATTAATTGAAACTAGAATACAACTATCTAAAGAATTTAAATCCAACAACAAATGCGATCAGAATCGCAACTAAGGTAACTATTGAACCAACAGCATAATGATACCAAGCCTCTTGACTAATGACATATTTTCTAATCTTTCTAAGCTTCAAGCGCATTGCATCCATCTTCATCTCGTGAACAGCGACGACGTCGGTAAGCTCGACCCCGTGAGCATCAACGATGTCGGCAATCTTCAAGTCCAATACCATCTTCTCTTCTAGGCATTGGAGACGAAGATCTTCACTTATCTTCAATTTTGCTTTCAAATCGTTGTTTTCTTTTTTAAAAAACTCTACAATAGGGTCGGCTGGAATTTCCGGTTCAACTACCTCCTAAATAAAAATATATCTATGTCAATTTGGTCGGCATGATTGTTATAAACACGAAACAAAATAAATAGTGATAAAAATATACCACATCCGAATCATAGACCGGACGAGGGCCGACGGGGACGGATATCAAAACCATGACACTATACATATAAAAAAACATAAGAAAATTATACAAGAAAAATAATTATGCATTCAAATCATACAAGTAATTTTGTAAAATAAAGATAAAAGAAGAGGCTCACCGAGGTGGTGCCGGTCACGGGATGGCGGGGCTATCGACGGCGGTGAGGACCGAGACGACACTAAAATCCACAAATAATAAATTAATTTGAGCTCAAAATACATAAAAAAATGAACTACCTAGTTTAGGCATTTCATCAAACACCTAGGTAGCACTATAAAAATGAAATGAGCTAAACTTGTATGGAAATGGCTAAAATTCGGCCGCCGGGTGAAAGGATCAAGTGTTGCTAACCCTTGGAGAGATGGGTGCCGTCTATCTTGACAAATCTTGGAAAAAAATGGGGCTACACTTGAGTTTGAGAGAGGAAACAATGAAGATGAGCTTGAGAGTTCAAAAATGGTGGCTGGCCCGGGGTGGGAGATGATATAGCGGGACCTCTAGTCCCGGGCTGTACCACGGCCCGGGACGAAAGGTCCACCCTCCTGTCTCCACCCTGCCGCTGACTGCCTCGGTCCCGGGTGGTATCACGGCCCGGAACTAGAGGTGCCCTACAACCCGGGACCCGACCTGCGCAGCGTCGGAGCAGCCGGCCCGGTACTAGTTCCCTCCTCTAGTCCGGGTTTGAACCACGCCCGGGACTAGAGCCCAACACCCCTCTCCACCAAAGCTCCTGTTTCCACTAGTGGGAGTATGGGGAGCAACATATGAATCTTCATCAAGCGAAGCGTAATCAAGAAAGGTGGTCCACTTGAAGAGATCAAGATCGTCATCATCTAGCTCAAGTGGAATGTGCAAGGCAAATGTATGATCTTGATAGGGTTTCTATTTTACCGGTCTCATGGTATTAGTGGGAGACCGGGTTATAGGATAGACGGCGTAGTATCAAGAGGGGCTCTCAAGTGAGTAACTTGATCGCATATTTGTGGAGAGCTCAAACCTTTGCATACTTGACATATCATCTTTCTTGGTTCTTATTTGGTTTTTATCCATGTGAGGATTTAGAACTTGTGTTCATCTTCATACCAAGCTCTAGTTCATCAAAAACGGATTTCATATGAATATCTTGTTGAGTTTTTGATGTTGGAGGTTTACCCGTTATTCTTTTATAGAGAGGTTTACCTTTCTACATTTGGTTTTATCTTCCCTTGTTGAACTATGATGTTTCTCTGCATGATCTTATAGTGCTCTTCGTTGTGATTACAACGAGTCCAAGATCATCGAAAACGGAGTTCGGATGCTCAAAATATTGCCAATTTCGTATTGATATTTCTTCAGTTTTCAGAAGGGGCGGAAGTTCTGGTTTAGGTGCCGGAATTTCCGGCCCCCGGAAGTTCCGGGCGAAGTTCCGGCCAAAGTTCCGACACAAGTCCAGTACCGAAAAGTTAAGGGACTTAGCCATTTTTCGGAGGTCCGAAAGGGGCGGAAGTTCCGGGGTAAGTACCAGAACTTCCGGCCCGCGCAGGAAAACTGCCCCCAACGGTTGGATTTGGTGGGAACCTATTTAAGGGGTCTTCTTCCCCAATCGTTCCTAAGTTTTTCCCTTCTCTCTCCTCCATTGTTGACCTTTGGAAAAGCTTGCCTACCTCTCAATCACTCTCATGATTCTTGCATATCTTTGAGGGAAAAGTGAGAGGAGATCTATATCAACAATTCCACCAATCCATCTCTCCTCTAAGTGAGGGGAACCTAGTAGATCTTGATCTTGGAGTTCTTGGTGTTTCTCCTCCTTTGTTCTTCCTCTCTTCTCCCCCCATAAACATTAGTTGCTTTTGGTGGGATTTGAGAGTGAAGGATTTGAGCACTTGTGCTCTTGCCATTGCTTTGTGCATCGGTTTATGCTCTCCACAAGGATTCGTGGAAGTTGAAAATTTGTGAGCTTGTTACTCTTGGGTCTTTGGACCCTAGACGCCTTTTTGGTGGTTGAAACGTTTTGTGGTTACTTGTAGCCATCCGGGAGCCTCCAATCCAGTTGTGGGTTGTGCCCCGGGTTGTTGTTGTAAAGGTTCCGGATTCCGCCTCGAAGGATTCCGATAGTGGAAGGTGAACCAAACCTTTTGTGGTGCGGTTCATCAGAGAAGAAGGTGAAACCTTTGTGGCGTTGATACCAACCTGTTGTGGTGGCTCACACCTCTCCAACGAGACATACTCCCCTAAAAAGGAGGAACTCGAGAATACATCCTTGTCTCCGCGTGCCTCGGTTATTTCTATACCCGAGCTCTTTCCTTATGCACTTTACATTGTGATAGCCTTTGTGCTTGAAGTATTCTATTGCTATCACCTTGTTGCTTGTCTTGCTTAGCATAAGTTTGTCGGTGCACTTAGGTGAGCCTAGTATATTTAGGTTGTTGGCTTGTTAATTTAAACACCTAGTTTTATTCTGCAATTATTAAGGCTAAATCGGAAAAGTTTTAAATCGCCTATTCACCCCCCTCTAGTTGACATCCTTGTCCTTTCAGTTACTCCGCTCCAATGTCTAACAGATCACAACCTAAGCAGGGGAAGGGTTTACGTATGAGTACACGGAGGTACTCAACAAGTCCAGATAACAAATGGTGTTTGAATGCACTATCATCTACCAGGACCAACAGTCCAGAAGTTCAATGATTTTTGAAAACATTTTTGAGAAAGTGTCAAGTTTTCTTTATCAAATCTATGATCTTCTTGTCTCACGGAGATGTTAGATTTCCCTATGGATTCATTTCTCGCCATGCTCATAGTTCCTTCCCGGAATAAGGAGTGACAATGCCACAATTTTGAAACACTCTGCAGAGGTGTGTTACTTTACCCATAGTTGTGTTACTTTACGCACAGACAATCCGCAGAGTTGTTTCACCCGCCTTGGTTGGCATATCTTGCATCGTAGTCGTATATGTCCAAAAGACACATAAGCTAGGTAAGTGCATAAGTAAGACACACAATATTTTAGTCGAAGATGAGCTTCAACTTAATGGAAGAAAAACCCAACGAAGAAATTAATGCTAGCTAGTTTGAGGGTTTTATCTGAATTTCATCAAACAAAAACAAAATTTACCAAATTTGAATTTCATTTCGACCAGGTATATATCATGTAAGAAATCGTCGAGGAAAATATATTTCAAACCAACTGAAATCATGAAATTTTAAATTATACTCAATCGTCATATCACGTACTTAGTGCCTTCACAATGTTGTAAAAAATGCAGTGCTAAGAAGAACTTTTGTGCTAGACGAGAAGCGCATGTTGGTGCAGTGTTTTGCCTCGTAGTGTGCATGCAGCCTGCTCGCGAGTTCGACTCCCAGGGTACAAAAAAAAACTTTTTATGCCACTCGTACTACATTTGCAAGGGCCCCTGTTAGGCTGTTAACTAACAAATATTTGGAATTGTTTCTAGTATAAGAAGAAGGTGCTAAAGCTAAAAAATCAATTTTCATAGTTGGTGGTGGGTGCTGTCTCTCTTGTCACCCCATTTCTATGTACATTTGTGAACAATTGATTTCTTACTAGTATCGGGAGTAGATGCTAAGCACTACAACACATTTGTTTTTCTTAGAGTCGAGTCTAGCTGTTTTCTTACTTCTTAGCACGTACTCACATTGTTCTTGCCCTAAGCTACCGATTTGGCCGTGAAGTTCTTACGGCCCCGCCTCCATCATTACTTCATACTGTACTATTCATGAAGTTCTTGATATATTTCACCTCCCGCATGGCTCCTCTTTTGAAGGGGTCGAATTCGCACCGATAGAAGCTGCAGACACAAGATGGCAACGAGTCAATAATTGTCAGCATGAAATTACGTCAGTACTAAACGAGATGCATCAAATAAAAAACACCGTGAAGCATTCTAGAGTAATTAACTCTTCCACACGCACCTTTTGTCGATGCCGACGATTGTAATGGTGTTGGGGTGCTGCTGGTCGAACGCCACCGAGCACTTGGTGGCTTTACGAAGCCGGAACTGGGCGAACGACCACTCTGAACTGAAATAGGTCGGCAGGTAGCCTGCAGGAGATCGATTCATGGCGAGCGACCATTCTGAACTGAAATAGGTCGGGAGGTAGCCTGCCAGGAAATCGATTCAGTCAATACAACAGCGATTTTTCCAGAATCAAGACAGATTAGGGCTAGAGAACAACGTATAATAAATTAAGTTCACAAGTTTGAGGAATATGGCTGTATACCTTTCAGGAACGACAGGGATGAGCCTTGGTTGGCTTTTGCCGGCGCGGGAGGAGATGGTATCGCTGATGCGGCCGGGAGGACATAGCCGTCGTAGCAGTCCTCCTCCGGCGACGAGCTTGTGAGGTTGAAGTCGGCGAGCCTGAAGACGTGCACCGTTGTCTTGTCGCTGGTGACGGCCAGCCACTTGGAGTCCGGGGAGAAGGCGATGCAGTGGATGGTTGCTCCGTCAGTGCCTCTCCTTAGCTACATCAAGTCAAGAACACGTGAATAAAACGAAGTTCTGGTGTTCCTACGACAAAGTAGAAAGTACTGTCACGTTGCATATACCTCTTGCAGCTTCGAGCCGTCGGCGGTGCTGAAGACGCGGACGAGCGTGCCCCGTGTGCCGGCGGTGGCGAGCAGCCGGCCGTCGTGGGACAGCGCGATGCACGCCACGGCCGATTCGTGCGCGCGCACGTCGACGCTGCCTGGCGTGAGTCGCCGCCGGACCTGCACCTCGCCCACCAGCTGCCGCGGCAGGGCGTAGGACACGAGCGACGACGACCCCGCACCCTGCCCCTCCGCCGTGCCCGCCGCCATCGCGCACAGCCCCAGCAGATTCGGCCCCGTCGTCACGTCCTTATCCCGGTTGCTGCCGAAGCACAGCCTCGCCTTCTCCTCGCCGGCGACAAGCATGTATTCCCCTTGCAGGCGGATCCCGCCCACCGCTCCGTGCGAGCTCTTGACCGAGGCGACCTTCCCCTCCTTGCACATTCCGTTCCAGAAGTCGATTGCGTCGTCGTCGTCCGGCCCCCGTGTCACTACGGCCAGCTGCGACCGCGTGAGCAGCTCGGCGGAGGACACCGTCCGGCCGGGCGAGGCGACCGCGGGGCCGCACTGTTGCATGACGCGCACCAGCGGGTGGCAGGAGAAGACGGGGAACCCGGTGGCCGTGGCCGCCACGAAGTGCGTGCCGGGCTGGTTAAACGCGACGTGGACGAGCGGATCCGGAGCCGCAGCGTCGGCAATGGCTAGTCCGGCCGTGGGCTCGGACGAAGAAGTAGACGCCATGACCGATTGGTTGATCGATCCAAGCTTGATTTTGGATCACCCAATTTCCTGATAGACCGACGACGTACGATATCATCACCAACCGAGCTAGGCTCGATCGTATCCGTGGTGTATAAATTGCCCATCCTGGAGATTAATTCAGCTGGTAACCATGTCGAACTCGGACATGCATGTCCGGAACCTACAATGTCAGGACCGGGTTTTTTTGCGTGCAATCCTCCCCTTCGGCCTCAAAATAAAAGTACGAGTGGAGGTTATGGTTTTGGTTAGTTGGGTTGGGCTGGCCACAGAACCGCGGTTTTGTTTATTGGGCTCGGGCCAGGGGATTTCCAATTTGCCGTGAAGTGTCCCGCTGGTGAGCTTAACTTTCGACGTGTTTTTTTCCATGTTGTACTTCTTAATTTTTTTCATTTAAGTTGATGTTTCTTTCTTTATCGTTTTAAATATAAATAAAAATCAGAAAAAGCTACTCTTAGAACGCATGAATAGTTGTTTTTCATACCATGAAAATCTTGATAATAATATACTCCCTCCTACTGAAAATAAGGCATGTATTTTTTTCAAAAGTCAAGCAAACGTAGTTTGACAAAGTTTTTAGAGAGAAATATAAAAAACTATAATACTATATGTATCATATGAAACTATATTTCATGAGGTATCCCAGCAATGTTGATTTTGTTTGTAGATGTTGATATTTTTCTAAAAAAAACTTGGAGTAATATTTTTTACAAGGCTTCTTTTCAGGAACGGAGTACGAACATTTTTCATTATCTTCTATATCTAAATAGCAAAAACCCACTACAAAGATTTCTCTCAACATGCAAGATATACACATCAGCAATCAATCGTCTAATTGGTCCACGCCATCAACTCTGTCCCGTTCGTTTCCGTTCATGTTTAGTCGCCGAACGCGCACAGGCTCGTCAGTTCGTCGATCTGCGTTTCTCATTCAACACGTTGTTATTTCACTTTTACCGCCCAGAATTACTTGACATGTTCACCCCAGTGATACAAACGACGCACAACTCCATCTGATAATGGCGACACAAGAACACTGTAATTTGCAGGCAAACCAAATCACAATAGTACTACAGTAGTTTAGTCAGCTTAATCAACTGATCAACTCTGCGCATGCAGTGCAGTACGGACGTGGCAATCTTCAAGCGTAGCTAGTACACGGCCCTACCCCATTCGCCGGCCATCCCGGCCCTGTACCCGGCGTTATACGCGGCCGCGTCAGACATCATGTCGCCGGCCGTCATCCCGCCGACCGGCCCCGCGCTGAGTCCCGTCGTCGTCCTAAATTCCGAGTAGCCGTTAGTCGTTTCGGTCGTCCACGGCGAGGCGGCTGTGTACCCTGCCGTTTTTGTAGGCGTCGCCGGCATGGCCATGTGCCCAGAACCAGAAGTTTTTATCGGCGCCGGTGGCGGCGGCATCGACAGATGCCTATAAGCTTTTGGAAGCGGCGGCTGTAGAGCAGCCGTATGTTCGCCATAAGCCGGCGGTGACAAGGCCCTATGGCCAAGGCCGGTAGCATGCGCAGACGCTGGCCCCATGGACGTGTGCCCGGAAGCTCGAGTAGTCGGCGGCATCAGCGCCGGGACCAGCATGTAGTCGTACTCGTACGAGTGAGGACCGTTGTACGGGCGCGTCGTCACCGGGTACGCGACGACGGGCTCGTCGGCGGAGTTTGATCTGGTGGCGAACCGGTGCGGCGGCGCCAACGACCGTGGCTGCGGCGCGACGACGGCGCCGAGGCGGTACGCGAGGTAGAGCACGCCGCGGGTCTCAGCGCGGTGCACCTTGCGGACCTGGTAGGCCGCGAACTGCGGCGCGCGGGGGCCGAGGTCGTAGCCGGCGACGCCGGCGCCGTCGAGGATCTCGGAGAGCGGGACGATGACCTCGCCGATGTCGCGGTCCCCGCGCGAGCGCTCGGTGCGGAGGACGACGTGGAGGCAGCCGCTGGCGCCGGCGCTTGCGGTGGGCGGGACGGCGAAGCGGAGCGTGGTGTTCCAGGTGGGATGGCGGCCGCCGTAGGGGTCCGGCGGCGTGCACTGGCGCGTGGTCGGGTCGCCCGAGATTGTCGCCACCGCGTACACCTCCATGCGCGACATGAAGTTCACGTTCTTGAGGTCCTTGGCCGACTGCAGGGTCACATCAAGCACCCTGTACGCCATTGTTAGCTGAACTTATTTCACTCTCTGGTCAGCTGGGTAGTGTCTAGTGCTTAATCAGCAGGCGGTGCTGGCTTCAAGCTGAGTAGGAAATATGCAACATATGCAGTGTATGTATATATAGGAGTGGTGAGTGGTGACTGGTGAGCTGTATGATTCGGCCTAGCTACCATCATAGTGTTTGGCAAGTGGGCAGATCACAAGCGGCACTTCTGGGATGATATGAGCCATCCGGTGTAGAATAAACATCTTCACCAAGAGAACACATTCATTGGGGTTCGAGTTAATCGTCATGCGCACACGGGTGCACAGTGGTGCAAGACTTTACATACATCACCACATGCCTTTCAAAAATTCAAAAAGTGTAGAAATAGTTACTTCATATCTTTTTGTGTTCACTTGAATCTTAATGTCTTCCGTGTCGGATGGTTTTACATAGCCGGTGAAAAGTAGTTTGGATATAGGAAAATTTTCGTGACCCACCAATATTCGTAAAATTTCTGAAATTTTGTGAATCTAGAGAACATTTTCAGATCCGGCATCCCCTAGTTCAATTTTCTTGTTGCAAAAAGATAAGGAGATTCCAACAATATATTTCTAAAAAAACAGGGTATGATGAAATGTACCGATAAACAATTGAAAATTCACAAGTTGCTTGTACTAAGGAGCGTCATCCATCCGTGACGACAACCCGATCACGAAGATGATGATCGGTGAGCTCCCAAGTCGATTAGTCGAGGGGCACCCGAAGAGGAAGGACCAACACGGAGCAGTGCCCATGTCTCTGGAGCCGAAGAAGAATAATCGAGGCGGCGACACCACGGCCATCTCCGTGCGGCAACGAGATGACGTGATCACATGAACTGGGAGCTCGTGGTTGGGCCTCAAAATCTGGCTAAACCCTTTTTTTATATAGGTAGACTAACATTTTTGATATCCACCCAAAATTCCAAACCTTTTGAAATTCCCACGAAATTTTACACTTAGAAATTGTTTATCCCTGCCTCGTATATAACAAAACCGAAGAAAAAAGACACCATACGTTTGTATGACCATTGAACTATTTCCTCCCCTCAGAATTATAAGATCAATGTTATAGTATTTTTTTGAATCACATGCATGTATATGGACTACTCGTTTCAATGTGTCTGTTCATTCATTTCTATGTGTATATAGTCCACCCTGTGGTATCCAAAACATCGTATAATTCGCGACAGAGGGAGTAGCTTGGACTCAAGAGTGTGCATGCAGATATCCATAATTCCATATACTCCACACTCTCCACTTGCTACGATGAAAACAAGCTTGCACCCGTACGTGACTCGTGGCCGGTGCATCCCATAGCATCAATGCTGCATCGATCGTGTGAATCCACACCTGCAAATATATGCATAGTTATCGTTCCCTGGCCGGGAAAGCATCTTGCGCTTAGATAACTTCAATACAAAGTTGAAGGGTAGGCCAAGATTTGTTGGCATCTGATGCTCGGCAACTTGATCGAGGTTATTGTTCTTGTAGAGACTGGATCTATAGCAATCATGCATGGCCTACGTAAAGCTCGCTCTATTCTCTTCCGATCGGACGTTTCAGGCGATTATTTTGCGCACCACCGCCCACCGATTCTTCCGATATCTTCTTGGTTTCGCTTCGCTTCCCCTCCCTTTCGTCTATTCGTTTATATATATTCGTGCTTTTCTGTTGCTGAAAGATGCGATGTTTGGAATTTCGGATATGTATACCATTTCTTTCAGCCGGCTTTGCTGCTGAACCTCTGAACGTGCTGCAGGCATGCGGTACGGCAAAAGACAAGACCAAAGTGCTGTTTGTTTTATACTCTAATTATTCAGAGTTTTTTCTTCAGAAATATCTAGTGAGATCGATGCTTTCCTGGTTGTTAATTAATACCTGATGATGCGAGTAAATATTTTCTGCTGTGTCTGTCTAGTCTGGTCTGGTTGCCCATAAAAATATAGAGAGAATTTCTAATTTGTCCCTACATAGAGATTTATTAAGTTCTGCATCTTTTGATACGACTCTTGCCTGTTTAGGTTAATTTACATAAGCTCTGTTATTACCGCGAATCGATTCTCCCATTTCCGTGCCCTTTACAATTTTTGACTGGATAACTATCGGTGACTGGCTAGTCAAAAAGTGAAGTTCTGTTCCGTGGTTTAAACGTGATTCGATCTACGGTTCAGCTATCGTCCTCTCTCTGCCTTGAGATTGATCGCGACGCACGGAACTGAATATGCTCGATGTGTACATGCATACAGCTGTAGGTGCTCTATTCTCCAAAAATGCAAAATCACACTTAGATGGATCTCCCTAACCTATCCACACCCTTCATTTTATCAAGATTCGTGCAACATGTTTTGCAGTCAACCCCTAACTTTTAACAGTTATCTTCTTGAAACCCCTAATTATAAATTGTCATTTGTTTTTAACTTGCATTAACGATGATTTTTTTATCATGCCTTAACAGGAACTTTTGATGAAAATGGTCTCATTCTAACGTAAAGAATTATTTTTCCATGTATTTAACAAAACCTTTTGATAATGCATTAAAATAATTAAAAACATGTATTAATAGAAAATTTTAATCATGTATCAAATTCTTGCAGAAATTATTGTTGATGCATGATTAATGCTTGCATTAACACATACGCTTCATGCTTGCATTTTTTTGGAGCAAACTTTTTCATGCAGCAAGAGCCATTTGTCAACATTAGGAAGCAAATTTCTTCACTGGAATTTAAGAAACAATTTTCAACCAATCTACAGAATGCAAAACTCATACTGTACACATTCTTCGGAAACCAGGGTTGCAGAACCCGTCCAAACTAAATCCAAAAAAATCAGGCTTTGATTCAGTTTGTCCTTGATGATGCTAATCGTGTACACCAACGACTCCCTAGATGGATCTCCCCGACCTATCCACACCATTCATTTCATCAAGATTCGTGCAGCATGTTTTGCAGTCAACCCCCTAACTTTTAGCAGTTATCTTCTTGAAACCCATCAAGTCATTGTCACTGTGAATTATGTTCTCTCCGTTGCCTGTTCTTTTGTGGGTATTGACAGTGGTCTAATGGATGACAATGGGTGCCCATTACCCGCTTCCCACCGGGTTGTTACCCATCAGTGTAAGGGTATGTTGAAAAAAAAATCACCCATGGTAAGTAAAAGGTAATATGTTTTGCACCCAATGGGTATAATGGGTGCGGGTATGGGAACAAAGAACCATACCCACTTAACCGACTACCCTAGTGTATGACATGTGCGTTCTTCATCATGAAGTGTACAGAAGAAATAAAACTATCATTTGATATATTTTTTCAATATACAAACAACCGTTTTAATACATGTACTGCTATTTTTCATATATATTTTTGAGGAAAAGGGTCTCGTCCCGGTTCAATTTTAGAATCAAACCAACCTGTTTTTCACATCTATTGTATATTTTGTTGTTTCGCTATTATTTACATATACATTGTGTTGTTTGGTTTTTCATTTTCATACACATTGTGTTGTTTTGATGTTTCTTTTCATATGTGTGTATTGTTTTGCTGGATTAGTGAATGAATGATCATACATTTGTTGTTTTTCCTATAAGTTTTGTTGTTATATTGTTGTTGAGTCTTTTAGTTGTTGGGTAGTTTTACCGGCTCGTTTTTCAAACCATGCACGCGCGTTTTTCAAACCATCCCGGGTGCGGGTATGGGATAAATTTATACCCAGGTAAGGGTGTGGCTATGGATGACGGGTAAGATTCAAAAACGTGTGTGCAGGTTTGATTAAGCTCCACTCACACCCAATTAATGAGGACGGGTGCCACCGATTTTTCATGTGTATAAATTGTGGCAACGGAAGTGTGCGACGACGATATTGTTGATATAGTGTTGAGATTGCTTGCCACGCGGTGTGCCCCAAAGATGTTGTTTTCCTTGTGTTGCGCCGAAGATGTCGTGCATATTTTTACAAACTCTTACAAGATAGTTGTGATCCAAAGGTGAAGATTAATCTATGCAATCACGTACAATGATACAAGGAAATCATGATGAAGTCTTCTTCTTGGAACTTCAAAATTATTTTGAGCACATTGTTGAAAAGTAACACGAGACGCTTGGCAGATTTCATACACAGCAAAGGATATTTTTCCATTAAGACCCAAATCTTATTTTATAACCTTGCTAGCTTAGCTACACACACCGAGATCGAGTCATCCGCACGAGGGCCATCTAGTACAAGTGTTTGAATAATAATTCGTATCAAGCTAAGTAATTAAACTCTGGACTTCAGCTACTGTAAACATCACTGCCATACGTTTTAGACCCAGTCACTTTACGACTACGGCCGAACGGAACGACTTCCGGTGAAAACCCGGTCGCTTTTCCACTCTTGCCGCCGGCCAGCATCCCGCTGATCGCGCCACTGACCAGCCCGGCGCCGAGCCCCCACCCGAACTCCATGCTGCCGGTGTTACTTGCCGTCGCCGGCAAGTTGGAAGCGAGACCGGCTGGTTTTGGAGGCGGTGACACGGCCACCTGTACGGCTGGTTTTGGAGCCGGCGGCGCGGACACATGGCCGTACGGTGCTGGAGACGGTGACATGGGCACATGCCGGCCAGCTGGTGTTGCTGGAGACGGCGGCACGGGCACATGTCCGACGGCTGGTTTTGGAGACGGCGGCACGGGCACATGTCCGGATGGTTTCAGAGACTGCGGCATGGTAACATGCGTGGCTGGATTTTGGGATGGCGGCACAGCATAATCGGATGATGCTTTCGGAGACGACGGCACGGCGGCATACCCAGAAGGTTTCTGAGAAGACCGCACGGCGACTTGTCCTGTTTGCTTCGGAGGCAGCAGCCCGGAGACATGTTGCCCGGCTGGATTTGGAGAAGGAGGCATGGACATCACTCGCCCCATTGGATTTGTTGACGGCGGCATGGATACCACAGGGCCGGCCGGTTTCGAAGACGGCGGCTTGGACACCACAGGCCCGTCCGGTGTCCGAGACGGCGGCATGGACGCCAAACGTTCGAATGGTTTTGGAGACGGCGACATGGACACAGGACACCACATGTCCAATCGGTTTCGAAGACGGCGGCATGGACACCACACGTTCGAGTGGTTTTGGAGACGGCGGCATGGACACCACATGCCCGGCCGGTTTCGAAGACGGCGGCATGGATACCACGCGTTCAACTGGTTTTGGAGAAGGTGGCATGGACACCACCTGCCCCGCTGGTTTTGGAGACGGCGGCATGGACACCGCACGCCCGACTGGTTTCGGAGAAGGAGGCATGGACACCACCTCACCTGATGGTTTCGGGTACGGCGGCACGGGAGCATGTCCGGCTGGCTTCGTAGACGCCGGCACGGCGCCCACATGGCCTGCTGGTTTTGCAGGTGATGGCGCGGCCTCGTAACCGGAAGGTTTGGGAGAAGGCGCCACGACCACGGCTGCTTTCGGAGGCAAAGGCCCGGCCATATGCCCGGGCGGTTTTGCAGTCGAATACGGCACAGCCACGTAGCCGGCTGGTTTCTCAGGCGGCGGCGCAGCCACATGCCCGGGGGTTTTGCAGCCGAAGAGGGCACAGCCACATAGCCTGCTGGTTTCGCAGGCGGCGGCGCGGGCACATGCCCGGGCCAGTATGCTTGCTGTTGGAGCTGCGCGGCGACATGCGGGGGCAAGAAAGCATGCGGTGGAGGCGGCATCGGCTTCTCCGGTGACCGGTGAGTCTCGACGGGCAGCTCCTCGTCACTTTCCCACACGGGCTCCTGCGGCTGCGGCGCGATGACGGGGCCGAGACGGTACGTCAGGTAGAGCACGCCGCGCGTCTCGGTGCGGTGCACCTTGCGGATCTGGTAGGACGCGAACTGCGGCAGCGTGGGGCCGCCGAGATCGTCGCCGCCATGGTCGCCGACGCCGGCGAGGATCTCCGCCAGGGGCACGATGACCTCGCCGACGTCACGGTCTGTGCCGAACATGCGCTCCACACGGAGGAGGATGTGGAGGCAGCCACCGCCCGCGATCGCGTCGGCGGTGGGCGGGACGGCGAACCGGAGCGTGGCGTTCCAGGTCGGGTTGCGGCCGCCCTGGGGGTCCGGCGGGGTGCACTGGCGCGTGATCGGGTCGCCGGAGATGGTGGCAACGGCGTACACCTCCATGCGCGTGATGAGGTTCACGTTCTTCAGGTCCTTGGCCGACAGGAGGGTGACCTCCAGCACTCGGTACGCCATGGTTGAATTGTTTAAGCGAACTGGACTTTGCAGCGCTTACTAGCTAGGTGATCGCCGTGTCGGTGGTGTCTAAGCTATGAAAATGATAGAGGAATGTAACACGTATGTATAGGAGGCGCTTGTGGGCGAATGAGATTCCCGTTTGGAAGCAAAAACCTGGCGAAAACTGAGATGCGGTGGCACCTCGACATTGGCTATTCGGACGCGAAAATCATATACACCAATCAATCCCTGATTGGCAAGTTCCCCTGGTAGGCTAAAAGATTTAGAGGCACCTGATGCTCGCAATAGCTAGCTCAGGGATTCTGACAACTGCGTTTCAGCAGATTACTCAGACGATGATGCCAAGACTTTTTTTTGCGAAACACACTACAACGCAGGCGCTCACATACACGCGCACACACTCATCCCTATGAACGTACGCACGCACACACTACCCCTATGAGCAACTCCGAGAGACTGAGCCGGCGGGTCGAGTCTTGAGATTGACGAAGTCACGACAGGCGCCTCGCTGTCGACGGAAACGTCGCGTCCTACTGAAGAAGATTCCGCATTAAATGAGAAACACCAGCGACAAACTTAGGGTTTAAACTCTGGTGGACTCGGGGTACAAACACCCTCCTAACCATCCTGTCACATTGTGGCAGGTTGGTCCAGCTTCGCTTGCAACCTTTTCTCTGCTGTTTATTCGATCGTCTTTCTTCTTGACTAAAGATAGACGGAAATACTCCCTCAGTTTCCGGAAATCCGTTGCAGCTCCTGAGCACAAGTGCTCCCGTTATTTGAAAATTTTGAAAATCGTACTTTTTGCTTCCAAAAATTTTGAATTTTTTTACACAAATACATATACATATTACGCAAGTACGCTAGAATTTCGTAAAAGAAAATTCATATATTTTGGGCTAGGCAAAAAAGAGAAATTGCTGATAGATTCAACACACTTTTTTCACTTTTTACTGACCAGAATTTCGTTATTTTTATACAGCTCGGAATACGACGTATTTTGCACCGAAAATTGGCACGCACGTAGGAAACATGCATGTGTATCATAGGAATTTTTTGAAACATAAATTTAAAATTTTAAAATATCTAGTGCACTGGTGCTCGGGTGCCACAAATCTGCATTCCTCAGTTTCATATTATTTCACTCACAAAAAAAAGATACGAATGAATCTAACACTAAAACGCGTCTAGATGGTTCTCTGCTTGAGAGATGGTTCTCGTGGAGCACATGCACACATAATTAATTTACTTTCACTCTCCATTCCTAGTTACCCATACGGCCATACTAATTTTTCATAGGCCTGTAAACCAGCTGATTAATTTACTGTGATGCATGCATGACCCAAAAGAAAAATATCATTGATCCAGGTGTAAAATTACTTGACTGGAATAAATGACAGAAAGATAATAGATCCGATCAACTATCACTAGTTTTATTTTTCCAAAAAATATCACGATTTACCTTGCTAAACTTTGTTATATACTCCCTCCATTTGGAAAAGGATGTCTTTCATATATCCAAATTCAGATGTACGTGTACACTAAAACATGTCTACATACATCCGAATCTAGACAAATTCAAGACATCCTTTTCCGGACGGAGGGAATAAAATAAACGGTAACATTCAAATTCGCCCTTGGATCTGGACAATAATTTTATGTTTTTGACAGTACTTGACAATAAATCTTGATTATATCCCTCAACAAGAAACTCTTGATTATGCGCGTGTCTCAGGTAGTACCTTTGTTCCATTGTCCTATGAATGGAACCCGGATGGTGATCCTTGTCGACAGAAACTTTTTTTTGCCAGACTGTACAACACACGGTACTTGATATAACTACGAAGGAAGCTGGCTCGTTGCTAACGCGTGGCACGAAGGAGCAAGACAAAAATGCTCTACAAGCGTCAAACTTAATCCGAGGAGGAAATTACCAATGCACACGATTTATTTTATACAGACCATGTGCTATATTTACAATCCATGCACATGATTATAAATTACAAATCATATGTCATACAAAGGACACGTTTCACAAAGACAAACCGCGCGCATATGCGATTATATGGCTCTCGGACGCTGGTCACATCCATACACGCGGATTTAATTTTGTACCATAACCGATAGGTTATATCACATACGGACCACTACATCCGTAGCCGACTAGGGGGTGGGTGGGGGGGGTAGCCCGATCTGTACTAGTGCAAAAGGCAAAGATCTTAGATCCATCAGTAAAATTACTAACTTGACCGGGATGACTGACAGAAAGATAATAGATCTAGCAAACTATCACGAGTTTACCTTTTCTAAACTTTAGTACTCCCCCAGACTTTGGACCGCAAACTTGCATTTTTACAGTATAGTGACAATTAATTGATCTTGATTATACATCCTTCAAAAAGAAAATCTTGATTTTATACTCGTGGCACACGTAGAACGTACAGTAAAATGTGTCATATATTGTCGTATCAATGGAACCGAGATGCTGGTCATCCTTATTGATCTAAAACAACGTTAAATTTTTTTGCGAGTCCTTGTAGAACCTACATCACTTGATGTTTTTTCTTTTGGTCCCTCAGTTCCAATTTATAAAATATTTGGTTATTTTGATGTGGACTACATACAAGGAACGGACACCTTAAAACACGTCTAGATACAAGCAATTCAGAAAAAGCTAAAACAAATTATAATTCAGAACTACTCACTCCGTATCAAAATATAAGACTTTCTAGCTATTTCACACACATGTATCTAGACATGTTTTAGTGAAAGGTTCATGTGAATCTTGCACTAAAATATGTCTAGATACAGGTGTGTGTGGAATAGTTAGAAAGTCTTATATTTTGATACGGAGGGAGTAAGAGATATTATTTTTGTGTACGGCACAAAAACGTCCAAGAAGACCTGTAGCTGCCAGTAGGAATACCCACATCTAGAGAAAATAAGAGACACTTTTGGGCAGAATATATTCTTGCCGTTTCCATGCTACTGGTACTATGTATTTCCACTCTCGTCACTGAATCGTCATCGGGACCACGAGCTGACGTTTCGTTCGCCGGTGGATCCATCGCAAATCCACAATCAGGGCCGTAGGTAGGTGACGATCGTTGTGCATCTTGAGTTTGATCAAACGACCCTTATTGTCAGAAAAATATGCAATACAAAATTCGCCTCAAATACATGTGTAGATCGATTTGTAATCCAGTCCAACATGAAAATCAATCACTTCAAGGAATTAAGCACGTGTGAAATATAGTAAACCACTAATAGACACGTAAAGTGACAACACAGTCGACAGAGAATGATTGCACCAAGCTAACTGGACTGGGCCGTGTGCATCTCATTCACGAACAATGCAGATTTAGAGGAGTATAGAGAAAATCCACTATGCATGCTATCCATGCAGGTCCATCTGAATCATGATGGTTTATTCAAGCTTGACGTTCATGGGTATCCTTTTAGACGGCAACAACCCCTCCGGCGTCGGCTGCCGAGTTCCCGTATCCGGCATCATCATGAGCCAATTTGTCCGACGACGGCATACCACCCAGCATCCCCCCAAAGCCACCGCGGAGCAGCCCAGCGCCGATCCCCAGCGCGAACATGCGGTTCTTCTGAATATTCTTCGTCCTCGCAGCGGCCGCGCCACAGCCGGCTCCAGGATTGGGCACCGGGAGCATGCGAGGACACGCCGGCGGATACATCAGAAGCGGCGCCATCACGGGGCCGAAACGGTAGGACAGGCTGAGCATGCCGCGCCGCTCGGTGCATTGCACCTTCTGGACCTGGTACGACGCGCACTGCCAGGCCGTGGCGCCGCCGGAGGCGCAGGCGCCGGCGAGCAGTTCGGCGAGAGGGACGAAGACCTCGCCGACGTCGGCGTCGCCAAAACTGAAGAGGCGCTCGGTGCGTAGTAGCACGTGGAGGTAGACCCCGGTGGCCGCGGCCGCCGTGGGCGGGACGGCGAACCAGAGCGTGTCGTCGGGGTCCCACGTCGGGTGCCTGGCGCCGTCGCGGTCGGTCTTGGTGCGCTGGCGCGTGCAAGGGTCGCCGTAAACGGACGCGATGGCGTACACCTCCATGCGGCTGAACAAGTTCACATCCTTCAGGTTGTGAGCCGAGACAAGCGTTAGTCCCAAAACCCTGTGCGCCATTGCTGATTATCTGCTTCAGCTCAGGCGATCGAAGGCAGATACGTGGCTGGCTGCGAGCTTGCCATACGTACGGGCTTAATACGGCCACGGCGGGCAGGGGTATGTATAGGTTCTACAGAAGGCGCGTAGGACCCACTGTCAACGCACATTATTTAAAATCTGGTCCAAGTTTGGCGGGCGGACTACATGGATGTGAACGCATCTGATGCCATGGGAACTACAGAGATGCAGCATCTTGTTCCTGACAATCTCATCTGCATAATTGTAAGTTGTAATTTGTAAACCCTAAAGATCTTAACATCTGTAGAACATAGAAATTCGAATTGTGAATTGTATAAGACGGTCAAGTTGCTTCTGATGAAAGATTGTGCTAGGACTCTTTCACTGGTGCAACTGCAAGTTAATGGTTAACTAGACCGGAACGTTCCTGAACTTTTCCACTAATTCACACTCGTAAATGTGGACCGGAACGTTCCTGAACTTTTCAACTAGATGGTCAAGTTGCTTCTGATGAAAGATTGTGCTAGGACTCTTTCACTGGTGCAACTGCAAGTTAATGGTTAACTAGACCGGAACGTTCCTGAACTTTTCCACTAAATGGAACATAATTCACACTCGTAACTGTGGACCAGCTGCACGAATGCCCAATTTCCCAAGAAGATCTGACAGAAAGAAATGCATGCATACTGCATGCTTCGTTCGAATCAATCAATTGCACGATCGATATCCAATACTATTCTATATGAAATTTGTGGGAGGGAGCATGAGGAATTATGCCTCAAGTGGGGAAGGTTTGGATTCAGTGTATTCATTATGGCGATGTTGCCAAAAGGATAAATGCCATAGTGAAGATCTTGAGGATCCTTGGCCAAAGTT
Source organism: Poa pratensis (assembly GCA_947311845.1). Lineage (NCBI taxonomy): Eukaryota > Viridiplantae > Streptophyta > Magnoliopsida > Poales > Poaceae > Poa > Poa pratensis. The sequence continues at coordinate 27,321,814 of CAMZMU010000091.1, read as the reverse complement.
GAACTTCTTATTTAAGCTTTAGGATATCTATTATGCCATTATTCTTCTAGATTTAACTAAAATCATGATGTATCTTAGGGAGTGAAACTTTAGAAAGGATCTCAAAGAGCATCTCATACGTCTTTTGCACAAGCAAAAACTATCTTGAAGCAAATGGGTAAGATAAGGTGGGTAAAACTTAGAGATGAGACCACAACATACTTTCACTCTATAGCCTAACCAAAATATAACTATTTTCACAGCGAATGTAATACAAAAAATTCCTTCATTGAGGATAAGAGATAATAAATATGGATTTGTTAATGCTTTCTGCTGACAATTTATTAGATTTAAGTCAACATGGGCTTTTCTTGGTGTTTATGATGTACTATCATGAGTACTCCTTTCTTTCATGGCGGTGGCAGGGGTGAAGAATCCATCGTTGGATGACGTGGTGAGAACGAGAGAGGGTGTGTAGCGGTGACTAGAGTGAGAGTGAGTGGGTCGAGTCTCCCACGTGGACTAGTGAGGCACGTTGCACCCTCTCGGGCGTGGCCCGATAGAAAAGACTGAATCGGAGAGGAGCCAAGCAGACGCCTATGCAGGAGTGCGGCACGCGGCGATCCTCATGAGTATTGGTGGTCAATTCAAAATTTAGCCCAAGATGGTTAATGACAATTGATCCAAGCCCAACTGGACTACTGAGGTATCGGCAAGCCAGAGGATTTGTCATAAGCAAAAAAAGTCGCCTCACCCAACCTATGGATTTTTCTTGAAATAGGTCCATTTAGTTGGCATATTTACCCTCCACACAACATGTTTCATGAATGGGTTCACAATTTTGTTCTGCCTATATATTAGTGAAATAGTTGATTTCGCGTAGCACTTAGCTTAATTACGACACTAAATACAAATGAGTCTAGGGTTTGGTTGGATCTGGCTCCACCCCTGCTAGGAATACCCACTGCTAGAGAAAAGAACAACTATTTTGGGACCGAATATATTCTTGATGTTTCCATGCACTAGTCCTACATATTTCCACTCCCGTCACTGCATCGTCATCGGGATCGGGAGCTGACGTTTCGTTCGCAATCCACAACCAGGGCCGTACGTCACAATCATTGTGCATCTCGAGTTTGATCTAGCGGCCCTAATTTTCAGGTATGCATGTGTCACAAACTCACACGCTACAAATACAGGTCCTTGTTGATCGATTTGTAATCCAGTGCAACTTTTAGAATCAATCACTCCAACTCTCCAAGGAATTAAGCGCGTGTGGAATAGAGTGCTACTAAAAGATATACAATAGCTAAATTCAAAAAAAAAATACAATATAGCTTAAAGTGACAACACAGTTCAGAGGGAATGATTGGATTTCAGCAAGTTAACTGGATTGGGCCGTCTGCATCTCATGCACGATCGATGCAGACGGAAGATTAACTCTTCCACTATTTTTTATAAAAAATCTGATATACATCTGATGGTCTTATTCAAGCGACGTACATGGCTATCCTGAATTCCTGATGACCTCTGTAAATCCTTTTAGACGGCAACCCCTCCGGCATCAGCTGCCGCGGTCCCGTGCCCGGCATCATCATAAGCCGATTTTTCGACGACGGCATGCCACCCAGCATCCCCGCGAAGCCTCCGCTGAGCAACCCAGCGCCGAGCCCCAGCGCAAACATGCGGTTCTTCTGAATAATCTTCGTCCCCGCCGACGCAGCGGCGGCGCCATAGCCGGTTCCAGGACTGGGTACCGGCAGCATGCGAGGACACGCCGGAGGATAGACCACCGGATACTTTGGCGCGTAAGCATACGACCGAGGGTACTGCCACGGCTGCAGCTGGTGATCATCGTTGTCCCAGCACTCGTTATCCGGGACAAGCGGCGCCATCACGGGGCCGAAACGGTACGACACGCGGAGGATGCCGCGGCGCTCGGCGCATTGCACCTTCCGGACCTGGTACGACGCGCACTGCCGCGCCGTGGCGCCGCCGGAGGCGCAGGCGCCGTCGAGCAGGTCGGCGAGAGGGATGAACACCTCGCCGACGTCGCGGTCGTCGATGCCGAAGAGCCGTTGGGTGCGGAGGAGGACGTGGACGTAGGCCCCGACGGACGCGGCGGCCGTGGGCGGGACGGCGAACCAGAGCGTGTCGTCGGGGTCCCACGTCGGGTGCCTGCCGCCGTCGCGGTCGGTCTGGGTGCGCTGCCGCGTGCGAGGGTCGCCGTAGATGGACGCGATGGCGTACACCTCCATGCGGCTGAACAGGTTCACGTCCTTCAGGTTGTGAGCTGAGACGAGCGTCAGCGCCAGGACCCTGTGCGCCATTGCTAGCTAACCGTCTCAACTCAGGAGCTACTACGTGGCTAGCTTAGTCGTACGGACTTAAGGCGACCATGGAGCGCAGTGTATGTATAGTACTGTATGCTGGAGGGCCCCACTGTCAACGATTTTAAATCTGCTCCAAGTTTGGCGGTCGGGCTACTTACATGGATGTGCACGCATCTGATGCCAAGAGAATTACGTACAAATGCAACAGACTCTTAAGTTTTAAAATCCAAAATATCTTAACATCTAGAACATCTATGGTTGAATTTGTGAATTGTATAAGACGGTCTGGTTGCTTCTGATGAAAGGTAGCTAGTGCTACTCTCTGTCTCTCTCACTAGTGCAAGTTATGCTTAACTACTCCGGAACGTGCCTGAACTTTTCCATTGGATGGAATAAAATTCACAATCATAACTGTGGACCAGCTGCATATGCCCAATTGCCGATGAAGAACTGACAGAAAGAATTGCAGGCATACTGGTTGCTTTGTTCGAATCTGATCACATGGTATCCTAAACTTTCCTAATTGTCACAAGAACAAGCTAACATGAAGTGGCCCATTTATATACTTTGATTAGCCTATACAATTTGCAGGATTCTAAAAACGTAGAAATAGAAGAATAAAAAAAATAGGAATTCTCAATAAGAATGCAATGTCGACATGCCAATTCCAGTCCTATAGTATTTCATATGTACCAAAGTGTGTTTGATTCCAACATCGAAATAAAACAAAGGATTCTCTCTATGCCATTTGAGTGGGCGTTCGATTTCATATGAAATATAGTATACAGGATTTCTTAGGACAATATTCATATGGAATTCAATCCTTCAAATGAATCAACAATCATAGGAAATATTTCTAAGGATTTGAATTTTCCAAAATTCTTATGAGAATCCTTTGAACTAAAGAGGCCCTCAAAGTCTGAAACAAATTCTACATCGGCTTAGGTGCAATCTCATGGTTCCAATTTTCTGGCACCATTGACATCACTACATTTTTTTTCTTTTGATAGGGAAATCCCTACAATTTCGACTACTCTTTCTGGTTGCTAATTCGGAAAAAATACCAATCAACTTACTCCACTATTAAAACATTACCCGAACAAGCCACGGTGTGTTGGATTTTATAAAGCCTTGGTCCGTTAAATCTACGAAAACATGAAAAACTCAAAAACCCATTCAGCTAGCACATTGGCATGTACAAGGAGTTGGTACTTTAATCCCACATTGCTAGTGGTGAAGAGTTGGACATGCGTGTAAACACAGATCTTCTACCATCTTCACGCATAGTCCTCCTTCGTCGTCCGACTCGCCACGCAGCAACACACGCATCACGTGAAGCGAGTTCGAGATAGAGCATGTTTTGATGGGAGATTAAACAATTTCTTGGTGCGACAATACCGTATTTACCTGTAAACAAGTATGTGCATGCTCACACCTATCCTACTTCTTCCACCTTGTAGTGCATGTAATTTGTGTCTATTCGGAGGCTATATTGAGGATAGAAGAGAACAAACGAATCTAGAACACAATCGCATTCCCCCTGTCTCTTGCCCCTATCAAGTTCATTTTATTGTGATGCTTCCATGATTCACCATCCCGATGATCGCGTCATGGCTGCCCAGCATAGCAGTCTCCAAAACCATGTCACTTGAGATTTTGCATCGAGAGAAGACCGATAGGGTTGTGGAGAGTCAGGCCGGCAATTCTGCCCATGGGTTGAAGCGCCCATGGGCACCCGACCCTAATGGGTAGGGTATGGGTCGTCTACTTCGCCCATGGGTCGTGCCCATGGGCAACCTGATTAGTCGTGGGTAGGGTATGGCATAAGGTTATGCCTATGGATCGCCCGATGGGTCACCCGATTAACTTTAATAATTCAATAAATAATTTATTCAGTATATCAATGGTCTATTTTTGGTAAGTGCACTTGATATAACGTACAAAATCCAGCACCCAATCGCTAGAATTTCCAGGTTAAAAAAGAACAACATATGGCTAACAGGACCATACTAGCACTACTAGGCCTTTGCACATCTAGCGCATATGGCACACGTTTTATTTGGGCCAAAACAAGTACACTTCTTATCGGCCCAGCAGTATACGCTGCCACTGGCTCACCAGCTCAGTCTCTCCTGCCTTGCTGCATACCTGATCGGTAGTCCTCATGCTATATTAGTACCACCTCGCTAGTGGAAGCAGGAAGCACAGGGATAGCTGCCTATATAACAGAACCTCAACGATGGCAGAGTGACTGACTCATCTGATCTGTTGATCGGACGATCATAACATGACCCCTGATGGGTCTGTCTGCCCGTCGGGTTTGGGCATGGGTCTGAGATCCTACCCATGGGCAGGGTCGTTGGCAAAAAGTCTTGCCCATTAGCTAATTGGGCATGAGTCTGGAAGAGGCTGACCCGGCGAAACCCGACCCGATTTGCGGGGCTTAGTGGAGAGCGTCTCGGTGTGACTTATTGTTTTTGATCGAACACATCTAAACCAATCGTTCCACCATCGATGACGACGATAACGCTGTAGCGGAGGTCTTCCTGGTAAACACACATATATGGTATTCATCTTTTGTTTGTACTAGTATCTGAGCCATGTGCATATCTTCTAGATGTGTCTCTGTATATTCATTAGGCTAAAGTTATAGCCAGCTTGATCGCATCGGGTCCTAACTATAATTGTAGCAGTCAATCTTTCTGATCTAGTAGCCGAAGGCCCATCAGTAGACGAATTGACTGATTTTTTGATCATACTGTAGAGGAGTTCGAATCATGCAAGCAAGTACATGTTTTTTTTTTGAGGAACCGGCAGTCGTATTGCCTTTCGATTAGGTAGAAATAGAGTGTTTATGTACATTAGGCACACCTAGTCTCGCAAATGAGACATAGGCAAGTACATGTTCAATACTTCATAGTTTGCATTGTACCTTGTCCATCTAGACTTTAAACTCATTGATACAAAGCGACACTAAGGATAACCCCATCCGAAACGGCACTCACAGTGGGCATGGTTAAACCAGGACATATGGATGATTAGGAACACCGAAAACTGCCGTGGACGACCTGACCCACATTCACTAGTGGAGACATGCCCTTCTGTCCCGGCCCGTGAGGACCTTTAGTCCCGGTTAGCCAACTGGGACAGGCCAAGCGGGACTAAAGGCCCAACCTTTAGTCCCGGGCCTGTTACCAGCCGCGACTAAAGGCGTTCCACGTGGCCGCGATACAGGGATTGGGCTGGAGGACCTTTAGTAAAGATTATTTTCCGAAAAAAAATTCAATTTTTTTTTCCAACATTTGTTTCAATTTTTTTTCCAGCATTTGTTTTCCATCCGGGCTCTAATTAGAGGCGCCTCTAACTAAGCAATGCTCTCGTAATCCTAACGCGTCTAATTTCTTTTTTCTAATTGTTTGACTCGTTACTCTCTCATTTGGACCATTTTTAACACTAATTACACTTAAACTTTAGTCAAATTCTAGTCTTGTTTAAACTTCCCGATCGGTCACCCATCCTCACACTACTCCACCCTCAGCACGTTTAACTTCTCTGTTCCTTCCTGCTGTGGTCCCGCGAATCTGATTGTACCTTGTTGTCAATCCTATTAACTCTTATAACATTGTGTCACATGTGTGTATTTTTTTAAACCAAAAACAATTATTTAAGTAAACAATAATGAATAAGTAATAATAATATTGAATTCCAATGAAAATAATATAAATAATAAAACTATTTTATTCATTTATTGCCATTTATTCATATAATATGGCATAATTAATACCTTTAAATCTGTAAATCGCAAATTGACAAATAATTTATCCATAATATGGTATATAATATAACTTTAAATCTGTAAATATTTTATTCATCTTTTGTTATTATCATATAATATGGTATATAATATAACTTTAAAAAAATGCATTAAATCTTTTCCATATTTTTGAATCTAACTAAACTTTCAACATGAAAAGTGTTTGAATTTGAATAAATAATCCAAAATTATTTTCTGTTTTATAAAATAATTATTCTAACTAGTCAAACTATTAACTATTTTGCCATTTACATTTAAAAAATGCATTAACAATTATCTTTTCCATATTTTTGAATCTCACTAAACTTTCAACATGAAAAGTGTTTGAATTTGAATAAGTAATCCAAAACCATTTTATGTTTTATAAAATAATTATTCTAACTAGTCAAACTATTAACTATTTTACCATTTTCAATTAAGAGTTTATGAATGTAGATAAAAAATTTAGAGCCTTCTACAATACGAGACTATCAAGATTAAATATTTAAATATAGGAAACAATACGAGACACCCGGAAACAATTTGGTTATTTCTCAAGTCTTGCCCAATTGATTTAAATATAGGAAACAATACGAGGCACCCGGAAACAATTTGGTTATTTCTCAAGTCTTGCCCAATTGATTTAAATATAGGAAACAATACGATCGACACATTGAGACATACGATCACATAGCACCGAGACACCTCCTAGCAATCTCGTAGCCTAGGCGAGCGTCCAGAGCGGCATACTTGATGCGATAAAATCTCAATGGAAACTCTCCCCAACCTAATGCGAGGTTCTCTTCTTCCTCCTTCTTCTTCTCGTCCTCCTTCTTCTTCTTGTTGTTCTTCTTCTTCTTCTCAAGCGTTGTGCCAATAGTAACATTGGCTAGAGTATAGAGACTCGGAAGATTAGGATACGTTGGGTTAGGGTGAACGGCCCGCTGGAGGTCGACGGCGGACGAAATATGAATTCCGTAAGGCCCCAGCATACGCTGATCGTTGTTGATAGCCGCGCCGCAGAATTTGATGATTTTGTCCATCAAGAAGTCCTTGAGGGCCTGCGGCACCCGATCAACGTGGCAAATATGGAACACCAACGTGTCGGTCGCCACGGAGAGTTGCAGGACAGCGGCACGCTGCCTCTCCTCGGGTGTGGCGTCGGTGAACTCGCAGTCGAGGCCCACGATCTTCATCGGTGCGGCGTCGAGGTAGCGCCTCTTGACGTCGCGGATCCATCTCTCCACGGTTGATGCGCGGAGAGTGACAACGACCTTGAAGTGCATGTCGACGGCGTCGTCCTTGTAGTGGTACACATCGGATCGAGGTGGGGGCGCGAGTGGCTCCATGGCGCGCGGCAGCGATTCGAGAGAGAAGATTAGAGAGAGGAGATGGTGCATTTGGCAAATGGCACTGTAGCTCTCTTATATAGAGCTAGCAGGGGAGATGAGGAGGCTGGCCATACGTGGTAATTAATCCGGCCGGCCATATATGTTTCAACTTCCCAAAATCCATTAAGTGATTTGATCAACTTCCAAAATCGTTTTTCATTCCCCGTGTGATCAACGACCAGCGCGGGAACCCAAGGGTCCTCGTTTGAACATCATTAGTCGCAGGTTGTATGCAGGACCGGGACTAAAGGGTCCTCGTTTGAACAGATTAGCCGCAGACCCCTTTAGTCCCGGTTTGTATCTCAAACCGGGACCAAAGGTCCCTAACGAGCCGCGACTAATGGTTGCCGTACGCTTCGGCCTTTTCGGGGCGACGTGTCCGGACCATTAGTCGCGGCCCAGGCCGCGGCCAGGACTAATGGCCCGGACGAAAGGCCTCTTTTCTACTAGTGATTGGCAACAGTCCGAAATGAATGATCATTGCCGATGTAGCTATGCCATGCGCAACGTGTATTTTCTATGGCACGATTCTGATCTAGCCTTCTAAGCAAACAATTGGTCGTGGATAACCTAGTGTGGCAGCGGCGCTCACGGTGACCTAGTTCCTCGCACCCAGACCCAGGGAGAGACCGCGCCTAGCGTGTGACACTACAACAGCTTGTGCTGCCGTCGCCAGCATCTAAAGCGCCCTATATGCATGGTTCATCGGAACTACTCCCTCCGTATCAAAATATAAGTCACTCTACCTACTGGTACGAAACCATCTTCTTCAGTGTTCTTGCAATCTGCCCGTCGTCACCATGCAGGCGTTACGTACGTTCACCAACCCACGTGGTAAAAATAATCTGGCCAGAATTAATCTCAATGAAAACTTTTGATGGTCAAAGAATATAATACAACACGATGGACCGCCGAGGGCTGCCAAGTATGTGGAGCATATAGCTTCATGGAAAACAACTTGTTGCCCTGATAGTGGAGTGAATGGAGCACAGGGCTTTGCGAAACAACTTGTAGGCGGAACATCCGGTACCAAGTTGCATTGCTGAATTTTGTGCGGTCAGGACGACGGTCCTCGTTCGTTCTTGACTTCTTGTTCTCCTGCGGAGCACGCGGCGGGATTCAAAGTTTCCTATACATGCACCTGAATCAGCATGCACGGGCCTTATTAATATAGTATCGGTTGAACAGGGTCACGGGGACAACGTCCAGGCAAGGTGCTTAGGTGCATGTATATATATACGAATTAATAACGTAGTTTGTAGTCTTGAAGAGTACGAAAAATTCAAAATCGGCATTTGAAACATCCAAAAAAATTACGAAAATAACATAAATGTAGATAATGTTGAACTCTATCGATGAGCTAAGTTTCAATCCGCAATTTGTTATATTTTATTCTGGAAAAAAATGACAAATGCATCTAGACGCACATTTTAAAACCTTGAAATTTATCAGATTTATCATTTTTGTGTAGCCTGAAATACGATAAATTTTGCATTAATATTTTACACACTAGTAGAGTTTGACATTATCTACGTTTAGAATTTTGTTTAAAAAAAATATACAACCACATATACACATAGAATATATATCAAAAAATACTCACACCACAAGTTTCGTTAAAAAAAAGTATTTGGGTCTACACAAAAAGACAAATATTGAATTAAAATATGAGTTGTTTATTCGTTTATAATCTATGGATTTGTTGTTTATGTGGCCTAAAATAGAATGCCTTTTTAGCGATACTTTGCACAAGTATACGGAAGATGTATACATATTCACGGAAATTTTAAAAAAATTGTGAAACTTCAAACTCCTTTTTTATTTTATTTTCAAAAAATCTTGGGTGATACAAATTCTCACTCATTTCTGTATTCCTTGTACTACTCCCTCCGTCTAAAAATAAGTGTCTCAAGTTTGCTCAAAAGTGGATGTATCTATATATGAAACATGTCTAGATACATTCACTTTTGGACGAACTTAAGACATTTATTTTGGGACGGAGGGAGTACATGTTTTCCCACGTCGGTGCTAACGACCGTTCCGAGAAAAGTGACTTGTGAGTTCCGACAAAAGAAAAGCACGCTCAGCATGTAGTAGCAGCAGCCAAAACGTTCTTTTCCCCACGTGCATGGGTAAGAAAAAAGGGCAAATTAACAGAACAGGAGAGAAAAAATGACACACACTTCCTATTACTTCGCGCTGAGGCCCCTATATATACATGCAAGCTCCATTCGATAACCTAAACTCTCATACTCCTAGAGTCTCCTACTACAACACTACCTAAATTGTCACACACACCATTACCAGTAGACACCACGCTAGGGCATTATGATCACGGGCTCGGCAGTGTATCAGGTCCTGGAGGCCATGGCGCCGCTGTACACGGCGGCCGGGCTGGGGTACGCGTCGGTGCGATGGCTCAAGGCCTTCTCCGACGAACAGTGCGCGGGGATCAACCACTTCGTCGCCCTCTACGCCGTGCCCATGCTCATCTTCAACATGGTCTCCACCAACAACCTCTACGCCATGAACGGCCGCCTCATCGCCGCCGACACGCTGCAGAAGGTGGTCATCCTGCTCGGCCTCACGGTCTGGGCACGGTGGACGCACTCTCGCCGCCGCCTCCTCCTTGCCGCTGCAGTGGGTGGTCACCGCCTTCTCCGTGGCGACGCTGCCCAACACCATCATCATGGGCGTGCCGCTCCTCAACGGCATGTACGGGGCGGTCTCCACCACCTACATGAAGCAGATCGTCGTCCTGCAGTTCTGCTTCTGGTACAACGTCATCATCTTCCTCTTCGAGTACATGGAGGCAACGCGCGCCGCCGCGGCGGTTGTGCAGGATGGAACCTCCTCCGCCAAGATCACCCCTGCCGAGCCAGATAATCAGATAGGTGCCAAGGAGGGCGACAACCAGCTTGTTGCCCCTGAGTTGCACTCTCACGACCAAGTGGACGTGACCATTGAAATCACCGATGTCACGGCTGTCGATACGAAGACGACGTCAGTCTTGAATACCGTTGGAGACGTCACGGCGCCGTCGGTGAAGCATATCATTTGGATGGCAGTGAAGAAGATTCTGAGGATTCCGAATACCTATGCAAGCATCCTTGGCCTCATCTGGTCTCTGATTGCCTTCAAGTACGTCCCTTTCATTCATGTTCCAAACAACATTGATCGTAGTGGTTGCATATACAGTTAAACACGTCGTATTACTGGCTGGTGCTTAGTATTAATTAACATTTCTCATTTACTTTTTCCCAATTTGAAGGCGTGGAATTGAGATGCCAAAAATTATCGACGACTCACTGTTCACAATATACACCACAGCTGTTGGCCTCAGCATGTTCTCTTCAGTCTGCATATCTTCCTTACGTAGTTAGATTAATCTGGACTTTGCATGGCTAGATCTTTTAAAAAACCGGGAGTTAAATCTAGACATTCCTTCTTCACGTTTCAGGGACGTTCATAGCGCGGCAGTCGCGGTTCGTTCCGTGCGGCTACAAGATCGCCTCAATGTCAATGGTCCTCAAGTTTCTCATAGGCCCTGTGGTGATGCTGCTCGCCTCGCTCGTCGTTGGCATGCACGGCACCCTGCTGCACGTGGCCGTTGTACAGGTAATTAAGCACAAGATGCAGTTGGAGATCACGGAGAGGAGTGCATATATAGTACTCCGTATAAAAGATGATTGATCTTGCATGTTTGTAATCCAAAAGTGCATACTTATCTAAACTACATTAATTCAGGCGGCGCTCCCATTGGCTGTAACTTCGTTTGTGTATGCCGAAGAGTACAAAGTCCACGCCGACATCATGAGCACAGGGTATTTTTCTTTACCAGAAACACGCTTAATTATCTTGCAGTAATTTCATTTGTTCCTACCAATTCCCATCTGATTATTCTGCGTTTCCAGGGTGATTTTTGGGATATTTATCTCACTTCCTGTCACCATAGTGTACTACATTCTAATGGGATTGTGATGGAGCGATCAAGGCCAGGGAAGGGCTAAACTGCATGCGCATACGGACTAATTCGAGGACAAGAGAGGTTGCTGGATAGCTCTATAAGGATGCAAACAAATTACTATTATACAATGTTGTAAAAGTAACATAATCACTATGAAAGTACGTAGTACCATGCAGATACAAGCATATATGGTTTTCTGAAACCAGATAGACCGTGCAAAGACAAATTCCTAACTTCTATGTTCGACGCCTAGAGCCAGCTATTATAATTTGTGGCACAATTTGTAAGAGTTTTCAAGCGAGTGATCATGTCACATGAATAAATAATTCCAACCACATCATCTCCGAGGATTCACATGTTTCTGGAAGATCCATCTATTTCAGGCATTCTCTTGATGGTCCAACAACTGAAATATACAAAATTCTAGATATTACGTCAACCTACCTTAAAGCTGAGTCTGCTTCAGGTTTCACCCTGCAACAAGAAATTTTCTGTCTCATGAGGAGAAAATTTCCTTAGAGGAAAATAGGATCTTAGAATCACTCTTCACTGAACTTTAGGTCAAAAAGATGTTTATAATTCTTATTCAGATGGTGCCCTTGGCCCAGATGACCTCCTTTTCATGTTCTACCAGCATTTCCGTGATGTGAATAAAGAACACTTGCTAGCCAATGGGACATTTATATAGGTACGGTTGAACTTTGCAATTTTCACCTAGATGAATGATATAATGAAAGTATTAGACTAATTAGCATGCTCACCTGAAGTTTTAAGATTTTGATGGTTTGACTAATACACTTAGTGTGACGAATATTATTACAACAATTAATCAATCAACTTTTATCAATGGCAGGATATTTGACAGATTGTGGTTATAACTCGAAATCATTCATTCAATTCATTGGTCCAAAAGTCAAGGTTTGGTGTTCAAATTTGACTATGAAAATGTTTTGATAAAGTTAGTTTAGCATTTTTGTTTGGTTTGTTAGAAAAAAGAGGCTTTGGCTCAAAGGAATTTATTTTATAAAAGCTTTCACTCTGGCTTTGTAGGTGTCAGGTTGAATAATGTGGTTAGTATGTTCCTTTGACAGGGTGATCCCTTTTCCCCCTTCCTGTTTAACTTGGTGGTGGATGTGTTAACTAGAATGTTAAAAAAAGGTGTTGACGGAAACTTAATCAAAATACTTTGCTCTCATATTTTCCTATTCTGGCAGATGACACCATATTGTTCTATGGAAATAGTGTTGAGCTAGCAACAAAATCTTCAAGTGGGTCTTGACCTACTTTGAACATGTTTCTTGTATCAGAATCAACTGTAGTAAAAGTGAACTCATTCCATTAGGCCTAGAACAAGAATAGATTGATCTCTTCACTAGTATATTTGGTTGTCAAGCAAGGAACTTCCCTATTAAATACCTTGGGATTGGGATCCCTCTTCATTATGTAAAGCTTAGGACGGAAGATCAACAACCTTTAACTGACAAAATCCTTAGGGAAGTTGCTGCCATGGGAGCTGTTATCGATGGATATTAGCTTTTAAAAGGCTGAGTATGGGTACAAAATTAGTTGCTTGGAAGAACCTGCTAAAAAGGTTAGCCGGTACCAATATTAACTAGCAGGCAGATGTGTTCCACTTCGAATTTGAACTGATGTGTGGTCTCTGTTGAAGTCTTATTAATAAGATTATATGGGTTCCATAATATTATGGGGTTTTGGTAAAAACCTATTGTCGATTCCGCAATAAGGTCATTTGGAAACTAAAATTCCCCATGAAGATTATATTTCTGGGTGGTATCTTGTGCACGGATCTTTGTGAGCATGGGTAAAATCATTGAAATTGGGGTTGATGATTCCATAGTAATCCGACATGACTTATGGAATTTATCCAGAGAATTAAGCACGCGCGAAACATACTAGTATTAGAAAGCGTAAAGTGACGGCACACTACAGACTTAAGTACTGTCAGCACAGAGGATTATTCACTTATATACAAGTGTGCTCACGATGCAAGTATTTTAAATTTTTAGAAGGCGTGCCGCCGGCGTTGGTGATCGCGGTCTCGTACCCGGCACCGTCATAAACCCGATGTGTCCAACGACAACATCATGTTGCCGAAGAGTAAAACCCCCCGAAGCCTCGGCCGAGCAGCCCCAGAGCGAAGCTCCCGTTCTTCTTGACAATCCTCGGCCCTAGCGTCCGGACATATGGTGGAGGACAGCGCGGCCTCACCGACTGGCACGCCGGCGCGTAAGCATAGGAAGGTGGATGACACGGCTGCCAGGGCATCACGGGGTACCCCACGGCGGCACCGCTGGGCTTGGTGTCCCTGAGCACCGGCGCCATGACGGGGCCTAGACGGTACGAGACGCTGAGCACGCCATGGTACTCGATGCATTGGACCTTGCGGACCTGGTACGACGCGCACCGCCGCTGGGCGCCTGAGACGCAGACACCAGCGAGCAGGTCGGCCACCGGGACGAGCACCTCGCCGACGTCGCGGTCGTCGAAGCCGAATGCGCGCTCGGTGCGGAGGAGCACGTGGAGGTAGCTGCCCGCGGTGGAGGCCGCGGCGGCCGTGGGGGGACGGCAAACGGAGCGTGTCATGCCACTCCGGGCACCTTCCGCCTGAACGGTCGGTGTGTGTGCGCTGGCGCGTGCGCGGGTCGCCGTACACGGACGCGACGCGTACACCTCCATGTGGCTTAACAGGTTCACATCCTTCAGGTCGCTCGCCGAGACGAGCGTTAGCTCCAGGACCCTGTGCGCCATTGTTGACCCGCCTCAAGCAAAAGGTAGGTGCGGTCTGCCGTACGGGCTATGCTCCTAAGGTGGCCATGGCGCGCAGGGGTATGTATAGAAGACGAGTGGGATCCACTGACCGCAATTTTGTTCAAGTTTGGCGCGCGGGCTAGATGCTTGGATATGGACGCATTGGATGCCAAGAGAAATTTAAAAATGCAGCAGCTTGTTCTGATCTCAATAATTCTGACTTGTAGACCTAAAGATCTTAACACCTAGAACATCTATGATTGAAGTATTGAATATGACGATGAAGTTGCTTCTGATGAAAGATTGTGCTAGTAGTCTCCCACTGTCCACTGAGCAGTGTTTATATCTATCTGCAAATCAGAACGTGCGTGAACCTTTTGCCACTAAAATAAAAGAGAATTCATAATCATAACTGTAGACCAAATGCATGCCCAATTCTGCATACTGTTCCAATCTGATGACGACTTGCAAGCCAAACCTTTTCTAATTGGCACCAAAAAGTTACACGCAGAGACCCACATATATCCCGAAATCATTTCGAAGTCTAAGCGTAATTAGGTACACCCTTGCAAGATTCCAAAACTCTGGCTCCACTCAAATCACTAAAAACTTCGTTCAGCTATTTCCGCTTATCAATTTGGCAAAATGATCAAACTCATGCTTGAGTCTGACTAAATCCCAACTGATATTTGGGTAAATTTGGCATAAATTTGTGTGTCGCAAAACTATAGTCGTATTGCTACTCACTGAAATCAAGGGAAGTATCTAAGACTCTAGAGAGCAAACGTGCACTCCCAAGCTTATTAGCATGACGGGTGTTGTGTGGCGGCATGCGCAAGCAAACAAACAAATAATGTTGCCTTGAAGATTTTTTTGCAAAACTCCAAAACAAAATATCTCAAACCGAAGATCAAGTTGATTATCCGTCTTTGTCATCAACTTTTATCTTGACGAGATCTTTCAAATTCCATCTTCAAAGTTATCAGTTGATGATCGTTTATAAGTTTGACGCAGTGTTGGTGTAACTACCTTGTTACACAATAGACTGCTACACTTATTTGTTACTACCCTGATAACAAAAGAGCCCAAAAGATGTTTATCCAAACATACCCATGTGTGGTTTAGTTTTCAACCCCTCGCTGTACGAATCAAGCGGTGAAAACAGATTGAAAATCTCGCAGACGTTTGCGGTACAACATATATTTTATCTTCACTATCAACTTTAATTTTCCGGTGTCATCGGGGTGGAGGGCATCGAAAGATTAGGTTTCTTACCGGGGTGGTGGGGGATTTATATTCGTAAATGGCGAGAAACTGAATAAAACCACAAGGTTGTAATAATAGCGGAGAGGAGATTAGACGACCGACAATCCAACTCACTTAGGAGCCTCCGAGGAATTTCACAAATCTCCATCATAAGTTGAGACTAGCCAGCCACAAAGCACCAAAAATGTGGGTCGCAAGGGAAAATAGTACAAGAACTTCACAGAAGGCCTACTGATCAACAAACCCCTTAGACTGGAATGGACTAAAATAATGGGGCCCAATTAATTTTTATGGTCTTTAATGAATGACTCTAACCATTACATGTACAAATTAATATTGAATGCCCTTATATAAATGGTATTGTTTTAATTTCTTGTGGAATACTTTTGTTATCTATGTATTTCTACTAATTTTTTCACATATTAAAAGTGAAACACATTGTCAAAATTATGTGTCGTCGCTCCGAATGATTCAAATGTGCCTTACATTTTGGGATAGAGCTGAGGCAGTATTGGTTATCTCCGTGGACAATGTCTATATTTGTACACATAGAAGAAAACTAAGAAAGGGATGTCTTTAGCTACCAACACTAGTAGGGAAATGCCTACTGCTGGTGGGCATTTTTTCGCTACTGCTGGCGAACTAGCGTCCGCCAGCACAATCTGGCCAGTGGTAACATTTACCACTGGTGAATCTGTAGCCCGCCAGTGGTACAAAACCATACCGCTGGCGAACAAAATCCTGCCCGCCAGAGGTAGGTTTGCGCAGCACTGGCGACCCTGTGCGCCCGCCAGCGGTACGTCCTCCGCTCGCTAGCGGTCGAGATCCTGGGTAAAACCAAGTGCGCCAGCGGTAGTGGTCATGTTCGCCAGCGCTAATTTTTTTTTTTAATTTTTAAAATTTGTATTCCAGCAGTATATATATAGGTATATATGCAGTGTATACAGGTATATCAGCAGTATATACAGATACAGGAAGTAGAAACAACACAAATACAAGATTGAGAAGTACAAATAGATAAAAGACCAAATTAAATAGTTGGTTCATCACACATATGCATTACAAACCGAACAATTAGACAAAGTACCCAAATGCTTCATACACGAGAGTCGCTAGTTTAGCTAGTGTCATCTAAAACACAATCACATCCAAGAGAATGACAATGACGATGAGCAAGAAAGGGATCACGATGAAGTTGTATTTCATCCGGTTCTTCCTCTCTTACGCAAGCAGGTGGTTCAAGTACCTAGCTTCTGTCTCGGCTTTACTGTTGCAACTCTTGTAGTTGTTCACGATGAAGTTGGACTTCATCTGGTTCTTCCTCTCTTCCGCAAGTTTGAATAGACCAATTATTCAACCAACATTGTCTCAAACAAGGAGATTAAGTGACTAGAGCAAAACAAATTCCATATACCCCCCCCCCCCCCCCCCCCCCACAAGTTTCACAGTTTGGACGAATAGGGACAAAGGCTAGTGATGACAACCTCCAAAGGCCACGACATGGATCGCGGTCGCATCCGCGGTGGGAAACTGGTGGCTGAAAACAAAGGAACCACCGTTAGATGCCTTGATAGCACAAAACCATTGTCACGTCTACGAAACTATCCTGCAAAACAGCTTACCCGGAGCTAGGGGGTCAATTGCGTTGTTTTGGAAAGTTTATGGGTTATGTGTGCTAGTTCAAAGCTCAGGGGGTCACATCTATATTATGAAACTTGTGAGGGTTTGATGGACTTCCTTTTTTACTAGAGCTATATGAATGGAATATATAATATAAAAAGGAAAAAGTTCATAGAGGAGTGGGGCATGAAATGGTGGAGAGGAGATTATCATGAAATGTTGGAACAGTATGGGACCGGACAACATTCATTACTGACTTGAGATGGAGAAATCAAAAGAACCAGAAGTTTGCGTAGAGGTAGGACCTATGATTTGGGCATGGGAAACAAGATCTGGAAAGGGGTGGAGAGAGGAACTGTAGGCGAGCTGCTAGGTCATAATCTCAAAAATCCATTTAGTTTCCTGACATGAAGTTGCTTCCACACCTCGCTGGTGCGGAAGGAGGATTCAGATAGAAGATCAATGTTTTTCTACCATCCTCGATCAATGGTTGAGCCTACCATGGATAAAATTCTTCATGAGAACATGAATTACATGGAGGAACGGAAGTATAACAGGATAACTCCTCAAATGAAGGGGCCTAGTGGCGGAGCACTTGGACGGTGGGGCGAGAAATATGGATCCCACATGGGTGAACGAGGTGATTTAGAGGCCTAGTAGCGGCGGAGTAGGGTAAAAATCACTATTTTGTGGCGGGGTGGACAATCCTCGGGCAAACACATCCACAAAGAAGATGAATGGTCAAGTGTGCCTTACATTTTAAGACGAGGAGAGTATTTATTATATCCTTGAACAATATATGTAAATACATCAAGCATATATCCGGGATTTGTAAAATTACAATAACATTGAGAAAGGAATGTTTTTAGATAAAAATAGACCTCTTGTTGAACAAATATATGGTAAGATTCATCATGCATTGTGGGACACATGAATATTAAGTGACGAAAGCCGTAGAAATGGCACATAAAATTTGAAGAAGGAAAGAGTACATGTAGCGTAGGAACGGGATGGAACCAAATTAATATTCAAAATGATTATTGACATGTTATGGAGAAATCAAAAGGATCAAAAGTTTACATGAGGGCATAGACCTTCGATTTGAGCATGGGAAACCATATGTGGCCAGAGAACCGTACACGAGCGACTTGGTGTTTCTTGAAGATGCAGCTTTGAGACATCATGCTGTGTCCACACTTGGACGAGCACTAATCAAATCACTTAGAAGCCTCTCATTTATTTCACAATTTTTTTCATAAGCTTAGACTAGCAAGGAAATGTTGGAAGGAACTGCACAAACAATATATCAACCACATCAACCCCCCTAGAGTGTTAATACCTAAAGTAGGTTATGTTTGTTTAAGTATGAATGCTAATTGTTTTGTAATACTCCATATGTCCCAGAATGTAAGACACACTTTATTCTGTACATTGATATACACCAAAGCGTACAGATTTTCCTTACATAAATGGCATTGTTGTATTTAGTTTTGTAATATTTTACCTTATGTATTTCTACTAACTTCTGCACATACGAAAAGTTATAAATATTCAAAATATGCGTTGTTGCTAAGAAAAAGTCAAGTGTGTCTCACATTTTGGGACGTGGATTACTAATTTTCTCCGTGAACAATGTGTACTAAAATATCAAGCCTAGATCTAGGATTTGTAAACACAAAATCAAAATGATAAAGGAAATTGTTTAGCTGCCACATTAAATAAACCCATTAGTGAACTAACATGGTAAAAAGTATCAAGAATCATGGGACACATGACAACTAATTAAGTTACTCAGGTTATAGAATTGGTAGAGAGAACCTAAAAAGGAAAGAGCATGTAGAGGGGTGGGGCATTGAACAATGTGGCAAAGGGGACATGATTCATGACCCATAGAAACGAAATGGAACCAGGAGACACATTGCTTTCATATGGTGAGAATAGCTAGCCCCCGAAGCACTAGTCACGTAGCTGAGAACATGGAACTTCACCAACGACATCTACCCCCGTGCTAGTAGGAGAAAAATTAGGTTATGATAGTTAACCTATTAGTAATTACGAGTCATAATTATTTTTTCCATGGACAAAGTATGTGATCGAACACATAATTTGGGTAGAAGTTCAAATGAAAAAGTTCACATGAGTCATAATTCAAGCGATGTTCTCGAAGGAGGGGACGAATAGAATAACGATGTTGTATAGTATCCTCGATCAAGGACTAAGTATTCTACGACTGCATGTCTTTGTGGGAGTGTGAAAATACTTCTACTCAGATACAAAACATAATGGGGAACAAGTTACATCTCAAAGGGAGGGGCTCGGTCACAAAAGGAGTTGGACGCTGAGACGGTGAAGATGGATCCAATTGGGCTGAAAGAGACGGTGGGAGGCCCAACAGCGGGTGGAGTAGGAGAATATATTAATAGGAGAGGCGGAGCCCAACAGTACAAAGCGAAGGTCATTCGGAAGAAGAACACGTGGGAAAGAGTGTGGCGGCGGTAGTAGGCTAGATTGGCCCATTAGGGTTATACCGGTGGTAAGTGTGGGAGCCGTTACCATGCGCGGAGAGAAACCGAACCACATGGCCAAGATCATCTTTCGGAGAAGATCCGAAGGCAAGTGACCCAAAACATTATGGAGCCTCTCACCTTTTCCTTTTTAGATTTTTCATTTCCACCATATATAGAGGTACCCAGTCCATTCCTAGGGTGTTAGCTGCTGCCACACATCATCAGAGCAGATTGTACTATGAGCAAGCAAATCCATCGTAATATCACCGATCCCTTGCTATTTTGTGGCGGCGGCGACCAACCCTCGTGAAAATGCAGCCACGAATAAGATTAATATTTAGTTCGACCAGTTTCCACATAGGTTCAAGATAATTCCTCCAGCTTTTGGTACGATCAATGTTTTCAAATCAACTTGACATTTGACAGGAGCGATCTGGTCCAACCTGCCATCGGTGCTTGTCAACGACATTGCTGTTTGGATGCTCCGCTACGACCTGGCTGACTACATCGGCCTCCGCGTCGCGTGCAAGGAGTGGATCGAGTTGGTGCACCGCTGACCCGCGCGACCTCGACAACCTCGATGTACGCCCTCGCCGCTGAACCATGCTCTCCAAAAACACTGACGGAGAAAAAATAGGTTATGCTAGTTAAGCTATGGATATTAATCATTATATTTCATAAGTATTACTCTTGTAGACAAGGTATGTGAACACATCAATTTGGGTAAAAGTTTAAATGAAAAAAAGTTCACATGAGTCATAATTCGCGTGATATCCTGGAAGAAGGGGCCGAATAGAATAACGAAGTTGTATGCTATCCTCGATCGAGTACTAAATATTCTACGACTACATGTCTTCTTGGGAGTGCGAAAATAATTCTACTCAGATATGTGACAAATGGGAAACAAGTTACACCTCAAAGAAAGGGGCTCAGCCGCAAAAGGAGTTGGATGGTGGAGATGGAGCTGAATGGATTTAAGGAGGCGGGGAGGCCTAGTAACGGGTAGAGTAGGAGAGGACAGAGAGGCTGATCCCAACAGCAGAAAGCAGAGGTCATTCCAAAAAAAGAACAAGGAAAAAAGGGGTGATGATGGTAGTAGGTGAGTGGAGGGGATTGACCCATTAGGTTCTAACGAGGGTAGGTGTGGGGTCCATAGCCATGTGCAATGAGAAACCAATCACGGGACTAAGATCATCTCGGGGAGGAGACCCGACAACCAGTAACCACCAAAACACTAGAGCCTCCCTCTTTTTCCTCTTTCGATTTTCCCTTTCCACCGTATATAGAGGTACCCGATCCATTCCTAAGGTGTTACCCTCCGCTACACATCATCTGAGCAGAGCATACTATGAGCAAGCTAACCAGTCGTAATCTCGTTGACCTATTACTATTTTGCGGCGGCGGCGACCAACCCCTCGTGTAAATGCAGCCATGAAGAAAATGAATTGTAAGTTCGACTGATTTTCCCATATGCACTAGATGATTCCTCCATATTTGGTACGACCGTGTTTCCAAATCTACTTAACATTTAACAGGAGGGATTTGTCCAACCTGCCATCGGTACTCGTCGCCGACATAGCCGTCCACATCAAGACAATAGATTGGTAATGGATATATATATATAGTAGGTCATGTTTGTTAAACTATGTATACTCACACATATTTGTAGCACTCCATATATGTCCCAAAATATAAGGCACACTTTATTCTATATGGCCTTTAATGCACTAATTATGGCCATTAATATACACTTAACTATGTAGATCGTGCTTATATATTGTATCGTTATATTTCTTGTGTAATACTATATCTTATATGTATTTCTACTAAGTTTTGCACATACTAAAGTGAAACATTATCAAATTATATGTGGTTGCTAAGAGAAAAGTCAAGTATGTTTTACAATTGGGAGATGGAGTACTTATTATCTCTATAAAGATGTATCAAAGCGTCAAGCGTGGATCTAATATTTGTAAACACAAAAGTAAAATGAGAAAGGAAATTATGTAGCTGCCATATTAAATAGACCCATTAGTGAAGCAGCATGGTAAAAATTTGATCAAGAATCGTGTGACACATGACAATTAAGTGACTGAAGCTATAGAAATGGTAGCAAAAATCTACATAAGGAAAGAACTCGTAGGGGAGTGGGGGATTGAACAATGTGGAAAGAGGAGATAATTCATGACCCATATATAGGAACAAAATGGAACTGTGAGACACATTTCTTTCATTTGGTGAGAATAGCTAAGCCCCAAAGCAGCACTCATGTAGGTCAAAAGGAAAAATCTGACTCGAAACTTCATCGGCGACCTACCAACCACATCTACCCAAGTGAAGTTGTAAGATAAAAGTAAGTTATGTTTTATGCTATGGATGTTAATCGTTACATTTCATAATTAATTATCTACCTAGAAAAAGGTATGTCAACACATCAAGGGCAAATGTTCCAATGAAAAAGAAGTTCCCGTGGGGCATAGTTCACGTGATGTTTTGGAAGGACAAGCCGAATTGAATAACGATGTTGTATGATGTCCTCGATCGAGTACCAATGGATTTCTTCATGGGAGTGTAAAACAATCTACTAAGAGCTGTAAGAGGGGGCGAACAAGATAACACCTCATAGTAAAAGGCTCGAACACAAAAAGAGTTGGCCGGTGGGTTGGTGGAGATGGATCCGATGGGTTGAAAGAGATGTGGGAGGCCCAGCAGCGGGTGGAGTAGGAGAAAATATGAATAAGAGAGGCAGAGCGCCCAACGGTAGAAATCAGAGGTCATTCTGCAGCAGAACACGGGAAAAGGGCGTGGTGGCGGTAGTAGGCGAGATCAGCCCATTAGGGTTTTACCGGAGGGTGGGTGTGGGAGTCGTACCATGCACGGTGATAAATCGAATCCCACGGCCAAGATCATCTTCTGGAGGAGATCAGATGGCCACTTACCCAAAACATTATAGTGCCTCCCTTTTTTCGTTTTTAGATTTTCAATATCCACCGTATATAGAGGTACCCGGTCCATTCCTAGGGTGTTAGCCGCCGCCATGCATCATCAGAATAGAGCGAACTGTGAACAAGCAAACATGTCATAATCTCGCTGATCCCTTGCTATTTTGCGGCTGCGGCGACCAACCCGTTTGCAAATGCAGCCACGAAGAAGATGAATGGTAAGTTCGACCGATTTGTAGCTAATTGCTCCAGCTTTTGGTGTAATCGTGCTTCCAAATCTACTTAACAGGAGGGATAGGTCCAACCTGCCGTTAGTTCTCGTCGAGGACATAGCTGTCCACATCAACCCCTACAGTGGTAATAGCTAAAGTAGGTTATGTTTGTTAAACTAGGGATGTTAACCGTTATTTCTAACACTCCATATTTGTCTCAACATGTAAGGCACACGTTATTCTGCATGGTCTTTAATGCATGACTCTGGCCATTAATATACACTAAAGTTAATAGATCGTGCTTATATAAATGGTATTGTTGTATTTCTTTTGTAATACTTTATCTTATATATATTTCTACTCATTTTTGCACATACTAAAAGTGAAAATTATTCAAAATTATGTGAGATTGCCAAGAGAAAGTCAAGTGTGGTTTACACTTTGGGATGTGGATTTCTCATTATCTCTATAAACGTGTATCAAAACATCAAGCATGGATCTAATATTTGTAAATACAAAAGAAAAATGATAAAGGAAACCGTGTAGCTGCCATATTAAATAGACCCATTAGTGATCAAGAATCGTGTGACACATGACAATTAACTAACTGAACCTGTAAAAATGGTAGTAAGAATCTAAATAAGGAAAGAACTGGTAAAGGATTTAGGCATTGAACAATGTGGAAAAGAGGACATGATTCGTGACCTATAGGAATGAAATGGAACCGTGAGACACATTTGTCATATGGTGAGAATTGCTAAACCCCGAACCACCACTCACGTAGGTCAAAAGAAAAGTGACTTGAAACTTCACCGTCGACCTACCAACCACATATACCCCCCCCCCCCCCCCTAAAGTGGTAAAGTCAAAAGTAAGTTATATTGTTATGCTATGGATGTTAATCGTTACATCCCCCCCCCCGGGGTAAAGTGGTAAGGTCAAAAGTAAGTTATATTGTTATGCTATGGATGTTAATCGTTACATGTTATAAGTGATTATTTCCTTAGAAAAAGGTTCGTCAACACATCAAGTTGGTCAAAAGTTAAAATGGAAAAGATGTTCCCGTGGGGGGCATATTTCCACGTGATGTTGTGGAAGGAGGAGCCGAAGAGAATAACGATGTTGTATGGTGTTCTCGATCAAGCACCAATGTATTTCTGCATGGAAGTGTGAAAAAAATCTACTGGGAGCGTGAGAGGTGGCGAACAAGATAACACCTCAAAGTAAAAGGCTCGGCCACGAAAAGAGTTGGATGGTGGGTCGGTGGAAATGGATCCAATTGTGTTAAAAGAGACGGTGGGAGGCCCAGTTGCGGGTGGAGTAGGAGAACATATGAATAGGAGAGGCCGAGCCCAACAGTACAAAGCGGAGGTCATTCGGAAGCAGAACACGAGAAAGATTGTGGCGGCGGTAGTAGGCGAGATTGGCCTATTAGGGTTCTACCGGGGGTAGGTATGGGAGCCGTTACCATGCGCAGTGAGAAGCCGAAACCCACGGCCAAGATCATCTTCGGGAGGAGATCCGATGGCTAGTCACCCAAACACTATGGACATTCCCACTTTTTCTTCTTTAAATTTCATTTCTAGGTTGTTCGCCGCCGCCACTCATCATCTGAGCAGAGCGTACTATGAGCAATCGAATCCGTCGTAATCTCGCCGATCCCTTGCTATTATGCGGCGGCGGCGGCCGATCCTTGCGCAAATGGAGCCATGAAGAAGATGAATGGTAAGTTCCACCGATTTCCCCATATGTCCTCCAGCTTTTGGTACCAACGTTTTTCCAAATTTACTTGATACTTGATAGGAGGGATTGGTCGAACCTGCCATCCGTGCTCGTCGACGACATTGCCGTCCGGGTGCTCCGCTACGACGTTGCAGACTGCATCCGCCTCCGCGTTGCGTGCATGGAGTGGAGGAAGTGCACCGCTAATCCGCACGACCTCGACAGCCTCGACGTCCGCGTCCGTCCCTGCCGCTGGATCATGCTCTCCAACAACACCGATGGCGTGCGGCGCCGCTTCCTCAACCTCACCATGGGCGCCTGCGCCCACGTCGACCTCCCCGAGCTCTCAACCCACCAAGTCGAGACCAGCACCGAGGGCCTCCTACTCCTGCGCGACAAGGAGAGCCACGCCGTGCGCCTGTTCAACCCGCTCACCGGGACCCTCACCGACCTCCCGCCCATCACCGCCGAACTAGGGGTTGCGTATGCCTGGACCGGGAATATAATCTGTATCCCGCGTATCATCTACGCCGGCATCTCCGATGAGACCTCCCCGGCGACGGTCGTGCTTGTAAGAAAATTAGGGTTAGGAGCTAATTCGGCCTACCCTCAATTCCTCTGCCTTATCGGTGGTGCCGCTCACAATGCATATTGAGGCTAGAGGGTGGGACCTTTATATAGACTCCAAATTCCAGATAACTCAATCTATTTCCAGATAGGACTCGTGACTTGTTAAACCAACCACTATCATTAACAGTCATTAACCGAGCCTATTACTGTTAAACAATTAGGTCCCAGCACGCACGTGTGAGTCATGCGCCGAGTTCGAATACAAAATCAAACTCGCATGCTTTAACAATCCATAGAGCCAATCCTATGAACAACCTGGCATTCCGCTCTATACTGTTTCCGGGTATAATTCCAGCATATTAATATACACTGTGTTCCAGTATAGCCGTACCGGCTTCCTTAAGTATATTTCCTTAAGTACAATTCCACGTCATTAATTCCCTGTTATTTCCATGAAGCTTCCACACTGAAGTTTAATTCCGGACAATGTAGTAAATATATAAAATGTTGCAAGACACAATTTCCTACATCTCCCACTTGACTGAAAACATTTTATTTCAGCTAAGTGAATTCCCATGTTATTCCATGGTTAGGCGTTAATTCCTTCCTTCAGTGCACTCACGTTGTATATAAACTTTTGTGACTTTTGGAGTCAAATTATCACAAAGTAACAGGTTATGATGCACCTTTCCACGACCTTAAGTTTACAAAGAAATTTCCTTAGCCATAGACCTTCCTTCAATGCTTGATGCATCAAAGTATTCATATTTCATAAATAACAAGTACTAAATCATGTTTCCTTTGTACACCATAAAAACCTACAAAAGTAAATATTAACACATAACATAAAATAGATTACCTTTCACCAAGATCACAAATAGCGTCAATATATCCACATAGTTGAAGGTTGAGATCATCAATGAATAATGAGTAATCCATATTTCCTTGACATTGCACGACACGTCCATTATGTGATTCCAAAAATTTCAATAAGATTCATATTCCGTTTGCCAATAATTCCAGCAAATCGTTTCCGTGCTAATCAAAATAGCAACAATTACAACGGCATGGCTAAGATCAGGTCGCACGAATAATGTCCCACAATAACGATGACAATTATTCTTCCTTTTTCCTCACGAGTTTAAATATAATTCCTCGCAGAGTATCATTCCCTTAATCAAAAGGTACATGGCAGGTTTGCACTTTTCCATAGAAAAATATATCAAAATATTATCTATGTAATTCCACTCCAAAAATGCAGAAAGCTTTAGACATACCTTTCATGTGAAAGTTAGAACTGAACCAAACTTTCACTTCCATCAATGTGATATTTCATAAAACCAATAAGAACATAGTTAGCACATATAATGATAACAAAAAACAATTCACACTAACCTTTGTATATGAATATCTTCCATCAGTAATAAAACCGTATGACCTGATATTCCATTGATGTGAAGTTTGTTCCAAAAAACATGAATTGATCAATTCAATCAGCAAACACTGTCATTGTTCCCACCTCCTCTAAATTCTAGAGTTTCCACAAAGTATAACACTTCCTTTGTGTAAATAATTAAACAACAACACCTCCTCTAAATTCCAGAGTTCCACAAAGTATAACATTTCCTTTGTGTAAATAATTAAACAACAACACCTTCTCTAAATTCCAGAGTTTCCACAAAGTACAAATATTTCTTTTATGTAAAGAATTAAACACAAACTTAGAATTGTAACTTCCACTAAGAATGTTGCATTAAACTTCCTTGTAAATAAATCCATTAACAACCTATAGGCATGCGGTTGTTTGGTAAAATAACAAGTTCCCAAACATTTATTATTCATCATTGAGTTTATTCCTTCCCGCAATGTTTCCACCCATAGTTAACATTAGCAACAAGTTTAGTATTTTTCTTTCCTCTAAAATATAAAGTAACTTCCTCAAATAACACACAATAGTAGCCAAGATATGATGGCCCAATTAAATTCCTCCCACTTTTCCTAAGCATGTTAGTGTTGGGAGTGTAACTTGGTGTTTTCCTTTGAGTTTAGCACATATATTTCGGTGTGACTATTAATAAACACCCCCTTCATGAGAAAATATTATATCCCTACTTTCCACCAATTTTCCCTTTTCCAGATCAAAAACAAAATACCATTTGATCCAATATAATATAAACATTAAAAATAAATCTTGGTGTGCTATGTAGTAAACAATGATTCCAATTCCATACTATCAAAATATAAATAGAACTTCTTTCCAGTTCACAAAATATAAACAGTGACTGTGAGAAATAATGACTTACTCAACGAATAGTAGTATGTAATGCTTTCATAATCAAGTGAATAACCAAGACTTGTATTCCTCCATTCAACCATCGAGTATATGACATAGGACAGCGGTGAATAATCCCATGCTCATCACATTAGTTTCAATTAATATTCCTGAAGTGTACTTCCCCCACCAATCAGTTTCAAACCTTGTAATCCTTTGATGAACTGATTTTCCACTTCAGTATGAGATGTTAATATAACAAAAACCTTCCGACTTGTATTGTCAAAGATATTAATAACCATATCAAGTGCAATCATGAATAGAATACATATAGTCACCTCAAGTAGGAGTGTCCAAAGAATAATATCGTAAATATAAGCTGATGAAGTATTGCAATCCTCCCACTAAAGTTGGAGTGTAAAGCCAAAATGTCGGAGATGTAACATTGAAGAAATGAATCCATAGATTATAGTCCTCCCACTTAAAGTTCATAATTCCAGAATTAACAAAACTCGTAATTGTTTATAAGGTAATACCAAGTCGTAAATTTCATCGATAATAAAATTCCGAGCATGTGTTCCTATTATAAGTATTCCTCCACATGGAGTTATCTTCATGAAATAAACAACTTATCCACCAACTTCCAATGGTTTGTCAAAATAAATGAGACCATTGTGTTAAATGTCATAACGCACTAATTTCCATTGAGCACTAATTCCGCTCTTCCTTTTCCAAATAGCATACATAATCAACAAATTCCGATAGAGAAGTGTAAATTAAAATTCCTTCTCATCGTAAGTGACAAAAGGAAAGTTCCTCCATAAACAGAGTTCGATTACATAATTTTCAATTCCAAAGTATATGCAATTTATCATTAGTGACTAATTAATACACTTATTATTCCTTTGGAATTGTTCATATGTCAATAAATTTGCTATTGTATTCCATCAAATTATGATGTAGATGCAAAGTCCATAATCCAACTATATGGAAAAGTAGTGACAAACAATAAAATTACACATACCTTAAGTGAAGATTAAATTTTCCGCCATTGGAGTGTTTGCCATCTTCCTCCAAATATAAGTCATGTCAATATTACACGATTCCGATTTCCAATATATATTCCGGTGACAAGGTCAACCGTAGCAATTAAAACATCCGGCAAAGATACTCATTCCTTTCCCAGGAGTGTGTTTCAATTTCCTCCCGTGATGCCCAAAATGTCAAAAATAAAATTCCTAGGTTACGCAAAAATTCCACGTAAAATATTCCATGGATTTGCATACTTGACTGTCCATGTACACGAGCAGCAAATAATGTGCATCATCGTTTCCTTTCTTTATCAACGGTTTCCGTAGCAACCCAAGTGTGATGTACAACTTGCTGGAGCACGTGTGAAGTACAGATTATTCCGGAAAATTTCCTAGTATGCCCATTGCCAAAGTGACATACAAAGTAAAATTTATTCTAGTCGATTCCAAACGAACCTGAAAACAACCGGTACTTCACAGAAAATTTCATCAAGATTTAAGTTCCGAAGTCAGCTAGATGCCCAAATTCCTTCATGTGTGAGCAGAAAAAAAAAATCCAACTTGCAATTTCCCAAGCAATCTGTTAAGTATGACAAAGTCTGAAAATACCAGATCATCCAATTTGCTGAAATTCTTGGCAGGTTCCTCTGTTCTAGCTGAAACAAGTAAACAGAGTGCTTCCTGTATTTCGACGAGTTCCAAATTTGGCGTATACTCAACTATATCATTAAATCACTTCCGTGTTATCCTTCCTAGATTCCCGTGCAAGAGGTTTCTTTCCTCGATTTTGCGAGTGAAGTGGAGCACAGGAGCAGTAGTGGAACGATAGGAAAAATACCGTGTAGATTTGATCTGCAACCTTGCCTTCCTCGATCGGCTTCCCGTGCAACGATGGCAGTTGTTCCCTGCTGGATTAGTACTCCTCAATCGAGCCTTCCGCTCCATCTAATTCCGGTCAGCAGCAGCACACAACACGTGGGTCAGGATGCATCAGGCGACCGATTCGACGATCGCCCCAGGCGTGTGGCCGCGTGGAGATACCAAGCAGGACAGACTACGAACCCAGTCGGCGACCGATCGAATTCATGGAGAGTTCGCAGCGGAAAAATAAATAAATAAATAAATAGCTACGATTCTGGCTTCCTGGATCGTACAAGCACAAACCAGAACGCAGCGACGATGTGTCTTCTTCCTCAATCTCTGTGCCAGCCCTCGATCCGTGCGTGCAGAGCGATAGGAGAACGTGCTCTGCTTTCCAGATCGAACAACAACTTGGCGCACGCCCGCGCAACGCAGGGATGCCCGGAAAGTGCAGCGCAGAGCGATCTTGATAGACGGCCGATCGATTCCACGCGCGAGAGCGGAGACGATGTGGCGCAGCGGAAGAATCCAGAACCAATCGGCAGCAAATCGACACCACGAAGAACGGTAGACGACCGGCGGCAGAGTTTAGCAGATTAACCAGCGAGTTAGGGTTCCTCTCGCCGGCGACGCACCGTGTGCTCTGATACCAATGTAAGAAAATTAGGGTTAGGAGCTAATTCGGCCTACCCTCTATTCCTCTGCCTTATCGGTGGTGCCACTCACAATGCATATTGAGGCTAGAGGGTGGGATCTTTATATAGACTCCAAATTTCAGATAACTCAATCTGTTTCCAGATAGGAATCGTGACTTGTTAAACCAACCACTATCATTAACAGTCATTAACCGAGCCTATTACTGTTAAACAATTAGGTCTCAGCACGCACGTGTGAGTCATGTGCCGAGTTCGAATAAAAAATCAAACTCGCAGGTTTTAACAATCCATAGAGCCAATCCTATGAACAACCTGGCATTCCGCTCTATACTGTTCCCGGGTATAATTCCAGCATATTAATATACACTGTGTTCCAGTATAGCCGTACCGGTTTCCTTAAGTACAATTCCACATCATTAATTACCTGTTATTTCCATGAAGCTTCCACACTGAAGTTTAATTCCGGACAATGTAGTAAATATATAAAATGTTGCAATACACAATTTTCTACAGTGCTCATAATGACAGGCGCTGTGTGTTTCATCGCCTATGCCAAGCCCGGCGACACGCGGTGGGCTCTTATGAACGACAGCTTGGTCGATCACATCCAGTACACGTCGGTGTCGACGTTGCAGGGACGTGTCTACTTGGCGACGTACGAGGGGAAC